>JAUUTY010001889.1:0-13603 GCA_030979885.1 Lolium multiflorum
CTGTGAGCATGGTATGGTAGGCTGCAAGAGCATCAACTGGGCCTCCACAGCAGGCTGAATGTCCTGGTTATGACTGTTCTGGCTGTTCTGCACAGAGGCTTGGGGAGGGGTGTGTACTCATGGGCTCTCCATCAGCAGCTGGAGCAGCATTACCACCAGGTGCAACATCTAGATTTGGTGCAACATTATCCTCACATACTATTATGTTCTCATGATCCATCATCCCAAACATCACCAAAAGGAATGTTTGGTAATGGATGAGGGTTCCTCCCATCGGGGTGGAAGAGGATCTTCATCACCACCAAGTCCTCCAATGAGCTTGGCTTGTTAATATAATTGACCACACCAAGAGTGACCATGACCCTCATCACTAGTATTCGACACAACACTGCATCGATAGGGACTCTGTGAGATCCTCGAACTCTAACCTTAACTATGATTCTAGCTCTGTTTGATCCATCACGATTCCAAACCAAAAATTTTCCAAATTCATCCATGATTCCTTGAATCTTTTCAACATGCCATGCTCTTGGGGGCAATTAACTATCATAAGCCAAACATCATGAGTAAAAGTGCAATTTCTATGATTCAGACTTCACGGGTCCCGGGGAATAACCCTCAGACATACCAATGAAGAAAGGGCTACGATCTATCGCAGCGATCTCTAGAACAGGTGTCGAGAATCGAACTAATGCCGCACCCATAGCCGGACTCTGTCATCCGACGGACGTGATAACCCCGGTTGTTGAGGAAGCCGGATGAGAGCAAAGAGATCACCATTGAACCGAGCAGGGTCGGATCTCGTGCCTCGAGGACGACGTATTGCTCCGCTCATCGCGCTGAGCAGCCGGCGTGTTGGTGAAGACGTGAAAAGCCCCGCGTCGACGATGAACACAATGCGGCACAATGTCCGCGCCCAGGAGGAGAGATGAGGGTGAGGGTCACATGGGTAGCTCGAAGATCAGGCCACCGCCGTCGGTAGACGGCGTAAAAGAGCGGGTGAAGGCGGCGAGGTGGGTGGGGAGGAGGCGATGGTGGCGGTGCAAACAGATGCAAAAGGGTTGGGAGGCGAGCGGTAGAGGGGCAGGGGATAGTTGTGTCTCTTTCCCAGGTGGTTTAGATTTAATGCCAGAAATTGTTTTTCCTTTTTTCCTGCAAGAAGCTTTTCTCAGATGTCCATAATTGTAACAACTCCTCGTGATTCACCCGGATGGTAGACGGGCCTCAATGATAGGGTCCAAACATCTTGTGCAGCCCGAAGAGCGGGAATAGGGAGGGGGAGGGAAATGGGCCGATGCGTGGACACAAGTGGTGGAGCAGTCATGAGGGCGGTCGCGAGTGGCCGAGATGAGGGATGTATGTAGGTGAGACGGAGATGAGCTAGGTGCTGGGACATGTCGATTCAAACGAATAGGCGAGCGGAATTCAGCGGATCCGAGGCTCTAGGATCTGGCATGGGCGAGTCAATTACATCAATGTAAGAACGATGAGATCTAATCGGCAATGTGACCGCGCCGGTGAGAGGATTCCACGAGCAACCAACCGCCACTCCAATGATTCTTCGTATAACCAAGATTGATGCTCAAAACGCCAATTAGGACCATCGTATCCCCAAAGGTGAAAAAAGCATGTGAAAGATGGGCATGAAAATGAATGAAGACGATAGATGAAAAACCAGCCAGCCTTGGAGTTCACCGTGAATTGAACACTCTATCCCTCAAGTGTGAGATCCTGAGGCTAGCTCCCAAGGATCCAAGGCAAGATTGGAGGGCAACCTCAACAACCGGCAGATCTAAACGAAAGGTGGCCCTCCCAAAGGATAACACTGATGAAAACCATCACCAGAGGTAGGATGGATCGGGTAGAAAAGATGGAGAAGATCTACGTGAGATTGGTCTCATGGGTGAGTCCAACGATGAGGAGAGATCTTTGGAGGATCCATCCTGCATCACCTTAGTGGAAGAATCCATTGATGGTCAGGAGGAGGTGGTCACTGTGGGGGAGTCGCCTTGGAGGTGGAGGTGGAGGTGGAGAGGGAGTGATGGCCGTTGAAGCTCACCTTTTATTGCAGCCAATTGTTCATTTGGAAAACTATCATTAACAGGAACATGATCATAAGCAATATTTTCCAATCTAGACAAATTATCAGCAACAGGATTATCAACACCTTTCCTATCTACAATATGTAAATCAAATTCTTGCAAAAGAAGCACCCATCTAATAAGCCTTGGCTTAGCATCTTTCTTTTCCATAAGGTACCTAATTGCAGCATGATCAGTATGAATTGTGACTTTTGAATCAACAATATAAGGTCTAAACTTGTCACAAGCAAAAACTACAGCTAATAACTCTTTTTCAGTTGTAGCATAATTTCTTTGAGCAGCATCAAGAGTTTTACTAGCATAATGAATAACATTCAACTTTTTATCTACTCGCTGTCCAAGAACAAACACCTACAGCAAAATCACTAGCATCACACATAATTTCAAAAGGTAAATTCCAATCAGGAGGTTCAACTACAGGAGCAATTGTTAAGGCTTTCTTTAGAGTTTCAAAAGCTTCCTTACAATCATCATCATCCAAAACAAAAGGTACATCTTTTTGAAGAAGATTAGTAAGAGGCTTTGAAATTTTAGAGAAATCTTTAATAAATCTCCTATAAAACCCAGCATGACCAAGAATACTACGAATACCTTTAACATCCCTAGGATAGGGCATCTTCTCAATTGCTTCAACTTTAGCTCTATCAACTTCAATACCTCTCTCATAAATTTTATGTCCCAATACAATTCCTTCATTAACCATAAAGTGGCATTTCTCCCAATTAAGAATAAGGTTAGTTTCACATCTCTGCAAAACTTTATCAAGGTTTTGCAAACAATTATCAAAAGAATTCCCATAGATAGAAAAATCATCCATGAATACCTCTACAATCTTTTCACAAAAGCCATGAAAAATAGCAGACATGCATCTTTGAAAAGTAGCAGGAGCATTACATAAACCAAAAGGCATACACCTATAAGCATAAGTTCCATAGGGACAAGTGAAAGTGGTTTTCTCTTGATCTTTAGCTTTAACAGAAATTTGTGAAACCTTAATAACCATCAAGAATGCGAGAATTATATTTTTAGATAACCTTTCTAGCATTTGATCAATAAAAGGTAAATGGTAATGAGATCTTCTTAGTAACTTCTATTTAACTCCTTAGAAAATCAATGGTCATCTACCCTACAACTACTTGAGGATATCATCACATTTAGTTAGGTACAACAGCTTATTCCTCCTTTCTGAGGAACACAATGCACAGGACTAACCCATCTACTATCATCAATATGATATATAATACCACTAAGAAGTTTCAATACCTCATTCCTTACCACATCCTTCATCTTAGGAATTAGACGATGCTGATGTTCAACAATAGGCTTTGCATCATCTTCCATGTTGATGGCATGTTGGCAAATAGAAGGAGAAATCCCCTTTCAAGAGTATAGCCAATAGCTCCTCGGTGTTTCTTCAATATCTCCAATAACCTTTCTTCCTCAATCTCTGAAAGCTTAACACTAATAATAACAGGATATGTTTTCTTATCATCAATATAAGCATACTTAAGATTATCAGGTAACAATTTCAAATCAAAAATAGGATCCTTTGGTGGTGGTGTTACACCTAGATCGTCAACCAGTAAGTCATGTTTAAGAATGGGTTGACGAAGGAAAATTTCATCAAGCTCATTTCTTTCTTCCCTAAAGACTTCACTCTCATGATCCTCCAAATATTGCTGCAAAGGATTATTAGGAGCAAGAGCAATAGATGCAAGCTGTTCAACTCTAAAATCATCATTAGGCAATTCAGCTTCATAAGGAACTTTGGCAAATTTAGAGAAATTAAACTCATAAGATTCACCAGCAAATTTAGTCACAATTTTCTCTTTGCAATCTATAATAGCTCCACAAGTATTTAGAAAAGGTCTACCAAAAATGATAGGACAAGTCTTACTAGCAGCAGAACCAAGTACCAAAAAGTTAGCAGGATATTTAATCTTACCACATAGAACTTCCACATCTCGAACAATACCAATAGGAGAGATAGTTTCTCTATTAGCTAGCCGAATAACCACATCAATATCTTCAAGTTCACAAGAACCAATTTCATGCATGATTTCCGTATAAAGCTCATAAGGAATGGCACTAGAACTTGCACCAATATCGCATAAACCATAATAACAATGATCACCAATTTTAACAGAGAGCATAGGAACGCTGGCTTTCCTAGACTTACTAGGATGTGAAACAATATTAGAAGCATCTTCACAGAAAATGATGTGACCATCTTCTACATTTTCAGTCACAAGATCTTTAACTATTGCAACAGCAGGTTCAACATTTATTTGCTCCTCAGGTTCTATAGGTTTCTTTGCACTTTTGTTAACCACACTAGTTATAACAGAATACTCCTTCATTTTAGCAGGAAAAGGAATTTTTCAATATGCTTCAGAAGAATGTGACTGGGTCAAATTTTAATTTCAATACATTTACCTATAGGTGAATCAGTTTTATCTTTGTAAGGTTCATGATACTTATTAAAACTCTTCCTAGGCAATTCAAAATGAGAGGCAAAAGCTTTATAAAAATTTGCAACAACTTGAGAGTCAAGACCATAGGTAGCACTCATATTTCGAAATTTATCAGTATCCATTAAAGTTTCAATGCATTCATAATCATAATTTATACCTGATTCTTTACCTTTGTCGTTCTCCCAATCTTCAGCGTTCTCCTGAATCCGATCAAGAAGGTCCCATTTAAACTCTTCTTTGTTACGTATGAATGATCCGTAACAAGTAGTATCCAACAAGGTTTTATCTTGAAAAGAAAGTCTTGCATAAAAATTATCAATGATGATATTACCAGGAAGCTCATGAATGGGGCATTTGAGCATTAAAGACTTCAATCTCCCATGCTTGGGCAATACTCTCTCCATCATGAGGCCAAAAATTATATATGCGGTTTCGGTCTTTGTGAATTTCACTTGGAGGATAGAATTTAGAATAAAATAGAGGCATAATATCCTTCCAATCAAGAGAATGCCCATTCTTCAGCAGTTTATACCAATGCGCCGCTTTACCAGACAACGACATAGAGAATAATTCTTAACTTCATCCATTGAAATACCTGCACACTTGAATAACCCGCATAATTCATGTAAAAACAATAAATGATCTCCAGGATGGACAGTTCCATCCCCTTCATAGCGGTTATCCACAACACGTTCAATAATTTTCATAGGTATTTTATATGGAATCACTTTCTCACCTGGCGCCTCATCCACTACCTTTGCAGTAGTAGTAGATTTTCCAAATAGGATTCAAGAGAAGATCTCTCCATAATGAATTATAGCAGCAGGCAGAAATAAAAACAGCACGTACAGTAAAAGTTTTCCTTACCAATTCCACCCAATAGCGCTTCACTCCCCAGCACTTTAAAATAGTCATGATGACCCACAAGTATAGGGGGTGTATCGTAGTACTTTCGATAAATAAGAGTGTCGAACCCAACGAGGAGCGGAAGGTGTTGACAAGCAGTTTCGATGAAGGATTCACTGTAAATGCTCACAGACAAGTATAGGTTTTGATATAGCAGATAAATAAAATACAAGTAAGTAAAATGCGAGAATAATAAGTGCAGCAAGTGGCCCAATCCTTTTTAGCACAAAGGACAAGCCGGTTTGTTTACTTATGATGACCTAACGTTCTTGAGGACACATGTGAATTTAGTCTAGTGCTTTCGCTTCATATAGTTGATTAATCTTCATTGTTTTGATAAGTGTTGTGTGGGTGAACCTATGCTAATGCACCGCCCTTCCCAGGACTAATACATACTTGTGATTAAACCCCTTGCAAGCATCCACAAAAAAGAAAGTAATTAAGATAAATCTAAACTCTAGTGCAAGTGGGAGACTGTTGGAGATATGCCCAAGAGGCAATAATAAAGTGGTTATTATATATCTTTATGTTTATGATAAATGTTTATATACCATGCTATAATTGTATTAACCGAAACATTGATACATCTGTGATATGTAAACAAACAAAGAGTCCCTAGTATGCCTCTTAACTAGCTTGTTGATTAATAGATGATTAGTTTCATAATCATGTGAACATTGGATGTTATTAATAACAAGGTTATATCATTATATGAATGATGTAATGGACACACCCAATTAAGCGTAGCATAAGATCACGCTATTAAGTTATTTGCTATAAGCTTTCGATACATAGTTACCTAGTCCTATGACCATGAGATCATGTAAATAACTTATACCGGAAAGTATTTTGATTACATCAAACGCCACCTGCGTAAATGGGTGGTTATAAAGGTGGAATTAATATTCGAAAGTATGAGTTGAGGCATATGGATCAACAGTTGGATTTGTCCATCCCGATGACTGATACGGATAGATATACTCCGGGCCCGCTCGGTGGAATGTTGTCTAATGTCTTGCAAGCATATGAATAAGTTCATAAGAGACCACATACCATGGTACGAGTAAAGAGTACTTGTCAGGAGACGAGGTTGAACAAGGTATAGAGATACCGATGATCAAACCTCGGACAAGTAAAATATCGCATGACAAAGGGAATTGGTATCGTATGTGAATGGTTCATTCGATCACTAAGTCATCGTTGAATATGTGGGAGCCATTATGGATCCCGCTATTGGTTATTGGTCGGAGAGAGTTCTCACCCATGTCCACATAGTTCACGAACCGTAGGGTGACACACTTAAGGTTTGATGTTGTAATGGTAGAACTTGAATATGGAATGGAGTTCGAAGTATTGTTCGAAGTCCCGGATGGGATCCCGGACATCACGAGGAGTTCCGGAATGGTCCGGAGAATAAGATTCATATATAGGAAGTCATTTTATAAGATTTAAAATGATCCGGAAGATTTTATGGAAGGTTCTAGAAGGTTCTAGAAAAGTCCGGAAGAAATCAATTTGGAAGGCGGAGTCCCGAAGGGACTCCACCTCCCATGGCCGGCCAACCCTAGAGGGGGGAGTCCAAGGTGGACTCCACCAAAGGGGCCGGCCACCCCCCTTCATGGAAAGGTGGGAATCCCACTTTGGTGGGAGTCCCACCTTGGGTAGGTTTCCCTACTACATGGAAGGTTTTGGGTTGGGGTCTTATTCGAAGACTTGTAGTCCAACACTTGGGGGTTCCACCTATATAATGAGGGGCCAAGGGGAGGGGGCCGGCCACCACAAGCCCTCAAGGAGGCCGCACCCCATAGTGGCCGGCCACCCCCTCTCCCAAACCCTAGCCGCCCCCTCTCCTCCACCTCTCCCGCAACGCTTAGCGAAGCTCCGCCGGAGTTCTCCATCGCCACCACGCCGTCGTGCTGCCGGATTCAAGGAGGAGCTACTACTTCCGCTGCCCGCTGGAACGGGGAGAAGGACATCGTCTTCATCAACACCGAACGTGTGACCGAGTACGGAGGTGCTGCCCGATCGTGGCACCGTGATCAAGATCTTCTACATGCTTTTGCAAGCGGCAAGTGAACGTCTACCGCAGCAACAAGAGCCTCATCTTGTAGGCTTTGAAAATCTTCAAGGGTGAGTCTCGATCATCCCCTCGTTGCTCCCGTCTTCTAGATTGCATCTTGGCTTGGATTGCGTTCTCGCGGTAGGAATTTTTTGTTTTCTATGCAACGAATCCCTACAAAGGGAGTGGTAGCAGAGCCGTGTCTATGCATAGATGGTTGCACGAGTAGAACACAATGGTTTGTGGGCGTTGATGCTTGATGTCTTTAGTTTGAGTACTTTGCATCTTTGTGGCATAGTGGGATGAAGCGGCTCGGACTAACTTTACATGACCACGTTCATGAGACTTGTTCCTCGTTCGACATGCAACTTGTATTGCATAAGAGGCTTTGTGGGTGTCTGTCTCTCCTACTATAGTGAAGATTCAATTTACTCTTCTATTGACAACATTAGTATCACCGTTGTGGTTCATGTTCGTAGGTAGATTAGATCTTACTCGAAAACCCTAAACCACGTAAAATATGCAAACCAAATTAGATACGTCTAACTTGTTTTTGCATGGTTTGGTGATGTGATATGGCCATAATGTGATGATGAATATGTATGAGATGATCATTACTGTATTGGGCAACCGGCAAGAGCCTTATGGTTGTCTTTAAATTTCATGTTGAGTAGTATTTCAAAGTAGTTGTAATAGTTACTACATGAGGTGAACAACCATGAAGACGGCGCCATGGACCTTGACGCTACGCCGATGATGATGGAGATCATGCCCGTTGATGATGGAGATCATGTCCGTGCTTTTGAGATGAAGATCAAAGGCGCAAAGACAAAAAGGGCCATATCATATCACATATGAACTGCATGTGATGTTAATCCTTTTATGCATCTTATTTTGCTTAGATCACGAACGGTAGCATTATAAGATGATCCCTCACTAAAATATCAAGATAATAAAGTGTTCATCCTTAGTAGCACCGTTGCCAAGACTTGTCGTTTCGAAACATCTCGTGATGATCGGGTGTGATAGAATCAACAAGTGCATACAACGGGTGCAAGCCAGATTTGCACATGCGGATACTAAGGTGGCCTTCGAGCCTAGCATGCATGCACATGGTCTCGTAACACGTGATACCGAAAGGTAGAGCATGAATCATATGATTGATATGATGAACACTTTGAGTGTTCGCCATTGAAATTACATCTTGTCTCGTGATGATCGGACTTAGGTGTGGTGGATTTGGTTCGTGTGATCACTAAGACAATTCGAGGGATATTGTTTTGAGTGGGAGTTCACCTAGTTTTTTTAATTATGTTGAATTAAAATTTGAACTCAATTTGTCATAAACTTAGTCTAAACTATTGCAAATATATGTTGTAGATATGGCGTCCTCAATCAATTTTAACCAGTTCCTAGAGAAAGAAAAGCTTAAGAGCAACGGTAGCAACTTCACTGACTGGTTCCGTCATGTGAGGATCTTCCTCGCTGGCGGAAATCTGCAATATGTGCTTGATGCACCGCTAGGTGACCCTCCTGCAGAAACTGAAACCGATGAAGTAAAGAATGTTTACGCAACTCGGAAAACTCGGTACTCTCAAGTTCAGTGTGCCATCCTGTGCAGTCTGGAAGCCGATCTTCAAAAACGTTTTGAGCACCACGATCCTCATGAGTTGGTCAATGAGCTGAAAGCTATATTTGAGACTCATGCGGCCGTGGAATGCTATGAAGCATCGAAACACTTCTTCAGCTGTATGATGGAAGAAGGCAGCTCCGTTAGTGAGCACATGCTCGTTATGACCGGGCATGCGAAGAAACTCAGTGACTTGGGAATAGTGATTCCTAACAGACTGGGGATTAATCGTGTCCTTCAATCACTGCCACCTAGTTACAAGAACTTTGTGATGAACTACAACATGCAGAACATGAACAAGGAGTTACCTGAACTCTTTGGCATGCTAAAAGCTGCTGAGATTGAGATCAAGAAAGAGCACCAAGGTTGATGGTCAACAAGACCACCAGTTTCAAGAAACAGGGCAAGTCTAAGGGGAAATTCAAGAAGGGTGGCAAGAAAGCTGCCACGCCTCCTATGAAACCTAAGAACGGCCCTAAACCTGATGCTGAGTGCTATTACTGCAAGGAGAAGGGACACTGGAAGCGTAATTGCTCCAAGTATCTGGCTGATCTGAAGAGCAGCCTTGTCAAGAAGAAGAAAGAAGGTATATCTGATATACATGTTATAGATGTTTATCTCACTGGTTCTCGTACTAGTACCTAGGTATTTGATACTGGTTCGGTTGCTCATATTTGTAACTCGAAACAGGAACTAAAGAATAAACGAAGACTACTGAAGGATGAAGTGACGATGCGCGTTGGAAACGGATCCAAAGTCGATGTGATCGCTGTCGGCACACTTCCTCTACATCTACCTTCGAGATTAGTTTTAAGCCTAAATAATTGTTATTTTGTACCCGCGTTGAGCATGAACATTATATCTAGATCTTGTTTAATGCAAGACGGTTATTCATTCAAGTCTGAGAATAATGGTTGTTCTATTTTTATGAATAATATCTTTTATGGTCGAGCACCTGAAAAGAATGTGGCTTATTTCTATTAGATCTCGATAGTAGTGATACACATATACATAACATTGAGGGGTTTAATTAAATTGAATGATAATTCTACTTATATGTGGCACTGTCGTCTTGGTCATATTGGAGTGAAACGCATGAAGAAACTCCATACCGATGGATTACTTGAATCACTTGACTTTGAGTCACTTGATAGATGCAAAGCATGTCCAATGGGAAAATGACTAAGACTCCATTCTCTGGTATGATGGAGCGAGCTACTGACTTATTGGAAATCATACATACCGATGTATGTGGACCAATGAGTGTAGCATCGCGCGGTGGTTATCGTTATGTTCTAACCTTCACGGATGATCTGAGTAGATATGGGTATATCTATTTCATGAAACATAAATCCGAAACTTTCGAGAAGTTTAAGAATTCCAAAGTGAAGTAGAAAATCAATGTAACAAGAAGATTAAATTTCTACGATCTGATCGTGGAGGTGAATATCTGAGTTATGAGTTTGGCATGCATTTAAAGAAATGCGGAATACTTTCATAGTTGACACCGCCACAACGAAACGGTGTGTCCGAACATCGTAATCGAACTCTCTTAGATATGGTTCGTTCTATGATGTCTCTTACCGATTTGTTATCATTTTGGAGTTATGCATTAGAGACAGCCGCATTCACTTTAAATAGAGCACCATCAAAATCCGTTGAAACGACACCGTATGAATTATGGTTTAATAAGAAACCTAAGTTGTCGTTCCTTAAAGTTTGGGGTTGCGAAGCCTATGTAAAGAAGTTACAACCTGACAAGCTAGAACCCAAAGCGGAGAAATGTGTCTTCATAGGATACCCTAAGGAAACTATAGGGTACACTTTCTATCACAGATCCGAAGGCAAAATCTTTGTTGCTAAGAACGGAACCTTTCTTGAGAAAGAATTTCTCACTAAAGAAGTGACTAGAAGAAAAGTAGAACTCGATGAGATTGATGAATCTATACTCGTTGATCAGAGTAGCGCAATACCGGAAGTACCGTACCGCCACACCGGCAAATGAGGTGTTTAATGATAATGATCATGAAACTTCGAACGAGGAAGCTACTGAACCTCGCAGATCGACAAGGGAACGTGCCACTCCTGATTGGTATGATCCTTGTCTAAATGTCATGATTGTAGACAACAATGATGAAGACCCTGCGACGTATGAAGAAGCGATGATGAGCCTAGATTCCAACAAATGGCAAGAAGCCATGAAATCCGAAATGGGATCCATGTATGATAACAAAGTGTGGACTTTGGTAGACTTATCTGATAGCCGCAAGGCTGTCGAGAATAAATGGATCTTCAAGAGAAAAATAGATGCTGATGGTAATATTATTGTCTATAAAGCTCGACTTGTCGCAAAGGGTTTCCGACAAATTCAAGGAGTTGACTACGATGAGACTTTCTCACCTGTAGTGAAGCTAAAATCTGTGAGGATTTTGTTAGCAATAGCTGCATTTTTCGATTATGAGATTTGGCAGATGGATGTCAAAACGGCGTTCCTTAATGGAGACATTGAGGAAGAATTGTATATGGTACAACCCAAAGGTTTTGTCGATCCTAAAAATGCTGACAAAGTATGCAAACTTCAACGTTCAATCTATGGACTGAAGCAAGCATCGAGAAGTTGGAACCGACGCTTTGATAAGGTGATCAAAGACTTCGGGTTTATACAGTGTTATGGAGAGGCCTGTATTTACAAGAAAGTGAGTGGGAGCTCTGTAGCATTCCTGATATTATATGTAGATGACATATTATTGATTGGGAATGATATAGAACTATTAAGCAGTGTAAAAGGTTATTTGAATAATAGTTTTTCAATGAAAGACCTTGGAGAGCATCGTATATATTAGGTATCAAGATTTATAGAGATAGATCAAGACGTCTAATAGGGCTATCATAGAGTACATACCTGGACAAGATTCTAAAGAAGTTTAGAATGGACGAAAGTAAGAAAGGGTTCTTACCTATGTTACTGTGCAAAGGTCTGAGAAGACTCAAGGACCAGCTACGGCAGAAGAAAGAGAAAGGATGAGTCAGATCCCCTATGCCTCGGCAGTAGGCTCTATTATGTATGCCATGCTATGTACTAGACCGGATATAGCACATGTTGTTAGTTTGACTAGCAGATATCAAAGTGATCCAGGGATGGAACACTGGACAGCGGTCAAGAATATCCTGAAGTATTTGAAAAGAAATAAGGATATGTTTCTTTGTTATGGAGGTGACCAAGAGCTCGTTGTAAACTACAACCGATGCAGTTGGAACATTGATCCTGATGACTCTAAGTCACAATCTGGGTACGTGTTTATATTGAATGGGGCTGCAGTAAGCTGGGCAAGTCGAAGCAGTGCACGGTGGCGAAGTCTTCAACAGAATCGGAGTACATAGCGGCTTCAGAGGCTTCATCAGAAGCAGTATGGATGAAGAGGTTCATTGTAGAGCTCGGTGTGGTTCCTAGTGCATTGGACCCACTAGTCATCTACTGTGACAACATGGGTGCCATCACCAATGCACAAGAACCAAGGTCACACAAGAGGCTGAAGCATATCAAGCTGCGTTACCACTCGATTCACGAGTACATCGAAGATGGAGAAGTAAAGATTTGCAAAGTACACACTGATCTGAATGTAGCAGATCCGTTGACTAAAGCTCTCCCTAGGGCAAAGCATGACCAACACCAGAATGCCATGGGTGTTAGGTACATTACAATGTAATCTAGATTATTGACTCTAGTGCAAGTGTGAGACTGTTGGAGATATGCCCAAGAGGCAATAATAAAAGTGGTTATTATACATCTTTATGTTTATGATAAATGTTTATATACCATGCTATAATTGTATTAACCGAAACATTGATAGATGTGTGTTATGTAAACAAACTATAAAGTCCCTAGTAAGCCTCTTAACTAGCTTGTTGATTAATAGATGATTAGTTTCATAATCATGAACATTGGATGTTATTAATAACAAGGCTATATGAATGATATAATGGACACACCCAATTAAGCGTAGCATAAGATCACGTCATTAAGTTATTTGCTATAAGCTTTCGATACATAGTTACCTAGTCCTTATGACCATGAGATCATGTAAATCACTTATACCGGAAAGGTATTTTGATTACATCAAACGCCACTGCGTAAATGGGTGGCTATAAAGGTGGGATTAAGTATCCGGAAAGTATGAGTTGAGGCATATGGATCAACAATGGGATTTGTCCATCACGATGACGGATAGATATACTCTGGGTCTCTCTCAGGAATGTCATCTAATGTCTAGCAAGCATATGAATAAGTTCATAAGAGACCACATACCACGGTATGAGTAAAGAGATTTGTCGTGGGAGACGAGGTTGAACAAGGTATAGAGTGATACCGATGATCAAACCCTGGACAAGTAAAATATCGCGTGACAAAGGGAATTGGTATCGTATGAGAATG
>JAUUTY010001890.1:0-13585 GCA_030979885.1 Lolium multiflorum
TACTTGAGGGTAAAACTGAGTATATTGCACTTGCCGGTCTAAGTCCTCGAGGGGAAAACTGAGTACAGATAAAATTTCTGTATAAGGCATGAGGTTATAACTGAGTACACCAAACGTCCCAGGGTTAGACTCGTGTAGCGGTGCACGCTGCAGCCGTGCATAGCGGACGCGTGTTGCGGTACACGCCACCTTCATCTTTATAGAGCCCCTCTTTCTCTCCCTCGACGCACGTTCTCACTGGCTCACTGCAACCGCCTCTCCTGTCCCATCATCTTCTCCACAACCGAAGAAAAACCCCCGAAGAAAACCGCCGGCGATGGAGAAGAATGAGATGCCCATTGTCGGCGCATCGGCCGCCGCCCCCGTCCAGGCCCCTGTCGCTGCTTCCAACGTAGCAGCCGGCGCATCGGCCGCCGCCCCCGTCCGGGCTACGATTCGGCGCCCATCGGCCGCCGCCCCCGTCCAGGCCCCTGTCGCTGCTTCCAACGTAGCAGCCGGCGCATCGGCCGCCGCCACCGTCCAGTCCCCCGTCGATTGGGACCCGTACGAACCAGTGCAGTACGACGCGCCGGAGAACCCCTACGACACCACCATCGTCGACTACGAGCCGGAGGTAACCCTTTGTTCCCTTGTTCTTATCTCATTTCAATCATTTTGTGTTAGATCTAGCGTTATTACGGTTCGTCTGTTCCTAGTTCAATCCTTTTGTGTTAGATCTTGCGTTATTACTGTTCGTCTCTTCCTAGTTCAATCCTTTTTTGTTAGATCTTGCGTTATTACTGTTCGTCTGTTCCTAGTTCAATCCTTTTGTGTTAGATCTTGCGTTATTACTGTTTGTCTGTTCCTAGTTCAATCCTTTTGTGTTAGATCTTGCGTTATTACTGTTCGTCTGTTCCTAGTTCGATCCTTTTGTGTTAGATCTTGCGTTATTAGTGTTTGTGATTTGCTTTTGTTTCAGATTTGTGCCGATGATGATGAATATTTGGGCATCCCTAAATTGATTCAGGGTTTGGTCAGTAAACAATTGGTGTGTACAAATTTGTTGTGCATGATCTTTGGTTCACTGACTCAAATCCTGGATATAAGTGTGTCCAATGTAACTGAGGCTACCTCTTTTTTTCGAGCCCATATTATCATGCATGATTTTTTGTTCACTCTCTGTTCAATCATCGTTGCAATTGACTCCGTGTTTTTTGCACGATCTTTGGTGCTACGTGACAGGTGCAGAGCAGCGACATCGACAGCGACGACGAGTCCTTCCACACCAAGACTCGTCACGTCCTCAGGAGGCTGCAGTCCGGCCATTACGATGGCCCCTTTGCTCGAGGCATTTACAAGTGCCCCTTCTGCAACAGGAGGCTCTTCGACACCAACTTCAACACCCTGCTGAACCATGTTGAATCCATTGGCAGATATGGCGCTAGAGTTGGAAGGACCGTGAACGTGCATGCGTACATGGCCAAACACAAAGCACTTGGGATTCACCTGCGCAACCTCCAAGCGAGTCACACGCGCTACCTGGAGGCGTTGAACGTGCCTACTGCACTCTCTGTATGTGACTGCTCTATCTGTAGAGCAGCTTAAATTCATGTAAAATGTAGCTTATGTTGGATCTATCGGTACTACATTTGGATCTGTCCTGAATATATCTATGCTATGTTGGTTGTTGTATGCAGCTTATCCTATATTTTCTCTCTGGATTTGTGCCCTAGATTTCCTACCTGATTGGGTAAAAACAAAGGCATAAAGAAATGAATGGCGTTAAAAAACAGAAGGAGAAGCTTCTCTAGATTTGCTACCAATTTGGGCTATCAAATATGAATGAGATCGAGCGATAGAGAGGAAAAAGGTACATTGAAAACTGCTAATCTGGGCGAAAGAGACAGAAACCACTTGTGCCCCCGTCCCGGACCCACACGGCTCCACACGCTACGGCCCCACACGCTACGGCCCCACAAACACGGCCTCGTCCTGTCCCACGCGGTCCCTTCCTACCAGCCCCACACGACGCGGTCCCACACGACGCAAGAGAGGCAGCGATCATCATCGCACGAGCCGTCTCAAGCAGGTGGCGATGCTTGCGCTCAGCCACGCCATTTTGGGCATGGGCGCCAGGGCAGGAAAACTGGGCAAGAGTACCCTGCTCAGCAAGAAAACCACGCAACAGCTGGGAGATATACTCACCAGCAGAATCTATACTTTTAATTGAAAGAGTTTTCCCTATCTTCAAAAAGAGGACTTTCTTCTTATTTTAACCTTTCTATGTACTGTTTCATAGTATATTGCTAACAAAACTATCCTGACCAATACGTACCGTATAACTCGTACGAAAGAAAAAAAAACCAGTGACATGCAAATAGCTTTCTTATCTCTAACAAACAAAAGGGATTAGGATATCTACCGAGCAGCACCAAGAAAAAAAACAACGAGAATTTAAACGAAACCGATTAATGTAATTCAAATATATTAGATTTGTTTTATAAATTTGAACAAAATTTAAATAAAAACAACGTAAATCCTAGATGTAGTAGTCGCCGCGCGGTCGAAGGGCTCCAATCGAGGCGGCGGGCTCCGCTGTGCTGTCTTGTTATACGTTGCCGTTCGGTCCTCATCTCGAAGGAGGATGAAAAGCCGTTGGACACCGGCCCGACATCAGCATCGATGAGCGCACAGTGTCCTTTGTCAACCTGAACTTTGCGAACTCTTATTTTCCTCAGGCATATCGTTGGTGGGTTGCTCATCAAGAAATACTCGAAGTGTGACATGTCCTTTTATTTATAGAAATCGAAGGACTAATTTTATTTTGTCGCCATGTTGTGGTTATCGCTATACCTGTGCTTGGAGGTGGGTGATATGTCTCAAACATGTCTCATAATTTTGATGCTCAACGCTTATTTACACCAATTCATATGTGTTTTGTTTACACTTCGTTGCACTTTTACATGATTTCCGGCACTAACATAATAATAAGATGTGTGTTTTCTCTTGTTTTGTATTTAGAAGAGTTATACGAAATATTCTCGGAATTAGACGAAACAAAAGTCAAAGTCAATATTTTACCGAAACAAAATGAAGTCCGGAGGGGGGACGAAGAGGCGCACCGGGGCAGCCCACACCCTAGGCGCGGCTGGAGCTGGCCCAACGCCTAGGGCAGGTGTTAGGAGACCCACGGGGCGTACGCGACACAGAGATCACTCCGCCTATTTATACATATTCTCGGAAAACCACAGATACCCGAGCCTCCATCCACGAAAATTTCTGTCGCGGCCGCCATCGTAGAGCCATCTGGGGTGCTGAAGCTCTTCAAAACACCTACTGCGGAGAGAATCATATGAGGAGCATCTACATCGCCATGCACGCCTCACAGTGATCATTGGGTAGTTCATCTGGAATATGGGTCCATAAACGATAGCTAGATGGTTGTCGTCTCCACTTTGTGCTTCATGTATCGATCTTGTGAGCTGCCCTACATGATCAAGATCATCTTTATGTAATCCTCTATGTTTGGTTTGCTGGGATCCGATGAATATTGTGTACTATGTTAAGATTGATTATATATTCATGTCATATGTTATTTGTGATCTTGCATGCTCTCCGTTGCTAGTAGAAACTCTGGCCAAGTGGACACTTGTGACTCCAAGAGGGGGTATTTATGCTCGATAGTAGGTTCATGCCTCTAGTTTCCTAGGAGAGTGACTTTATAACTTCTAAGGTTGTAGATGTGTTGTTGCTACACTAGGGATAACCCAACAATGTTTTATCCAAGGGTAATTCTATTGTTTACTTTACACACATTGCTTAATGTGATAATCTGTTGCTTGCAACTTAATACTGGAAGGGGTTCGGATGATAACCGGAAGGTGGATTATTAGTCATAGACGCAGTTGGATTACGGTCTATGTATTATGTTGTAATGCCCAATACCAAATTATCATAGTAATCATCTTGTCATGTATCGATCGATATTCTGTCATTGCCCAACTGTAATTTATTTACCCAACATGTTATTTCTTTATGTGAGACACCTCTAGTGACATGGACCGGTCCTATTTCCTTCTTGATAAATTCAAGCGCAATCATATTGTTTGCTTTGAAAACATCTCCTTCCATTAAATCGTAATCCTTTGTGTTCAGCAAACCGGTGAGATTGACAACCTCAGTTAAGTTGGGGCAAAGTACTTTGGTTGTGTTGTATGCAGGTTCCATGTTGTTGCGGCACCGGTAGTGCGCCTGCCACTAGTCGACCAACAATACCTTGATTCACGCCTTTCTCCCATCTTTTGATCGATTAAACCTTGGTTCTTCTTGAGGAAAATTTGCTACATGCTCATCCTTACCTTTCACCCAGGGTTCTCCAACGGTGTGAAGTCGGGGCGTTACGATCGCCTGTAGTGGGTATCGTATCTCGCGACCAACTACTACATTGATTGCTAGTAGATATGTTTGGTTCATTACAATTCCTAATGATTTTCTTATTTATGTACACAAATGCATATTACGTAACAAAGCTTCTGGTTGTTCAACAAAAAGATCTTTCGATTAAGGCTAGTCAAAGATATACTCGAAGTGTGACGTGTTCTTGTAGATATAGAAATCGAAGGAGTAATTTCATTTGTCGTGATGTTATTGGCTATTTCTCTTAGTATTGTGAGGTGGGGGCACACGTGGACGCTGACATAGGCATCCCAAATGGGCCTGCCAAAGATAGTACCCGGAGTTTACTGGAGGCCCACTACCCGAAGAATAAGAAGATTCGGGAGTCCAAGATATGTTAAGGAAAGCTAGAGTTGTAATAGGAAGTGTTATTTGTAATCTGGCGGGATGAGTTAGAAACCGTCCTGGACTCTGTAACAAACGAAACCCTCGGCTCACCTCCCTATATAAGGGGAGTCGAGGGACAAAGAAAGGATCGATCTATTGTCAACATAACCCTAGTTTCATAATCGTCGAGTACTTCGGCTGAAACCTCCGAGATCTACTTGCCCTCTACTTCTAGCAAAACCCTAGTCTACAATCCGTGCATTGACAAGTTAATCCTTTGTCCAATTGACGTCTGTGGGAATTAGAGGCTGCAAGGATCCGATCTCGATGGCACGTTCAAGATCTTCGACATCGTCAACAGCAAGCAACGCGATGGATCGAGGTAACAAGGGAAAAACCGATCTATTCAATTTTATTCCTCACCCGCCCTCCCGTATGGATGCATGTGCCTATCTGGAGGAGCCCATCATCATGGCGTTCGGAGAATTCCGATTTGGCGTCAACAAGGAAGGATCCTACCGTCTCGAAGTTCCGATCTCGCCGGAATTTTCAGCGGTCGACTCCAACTTTTCGTCGAGTAACGAGGAGTTTTCGTCGACATACTTCGTCGACAACAAGGCAAGCGGAAAACTCGCCAAGATCTTCAGCAACACATCCTTCGAGTCGTCTGCGGACTCCTTTATAAGCAGCGACTCCGACAGCGTCGACAACTTCAACTTCATCGACAAGTCTGCTGCCATCGGAAAGGTCTTCACCACTCTATATGATGGTGTCACCAATCCTGACAAAAATCAATGCGCAAAATATCATCAGATCTATGTGGTAGAAGGGGCAGGCACATCAGACCCGCAAACATCAGAGGCTTTCGACGAATTGGGAAATCCATACGTCGATCCCGCTGATCTCAGACATGGTTTAGGCACCAAATATCCTGGATCTACAACTCGCGCAAGAGTACAGCTCCCGCAAGAAGCGTGGGATAGGGCCGCGAAAGCCATGGATGGTTCAGAACCTATGACCACCACTGCTACTGCACAAGAACTTCAAGCATATCAATATAGACTTGCTCGAGTTAGCAGAGAATTAGAAAAACAAACAGCATCCCTGAATAGAAGGAAGGAAGCAGCTTCTGCATCAAGCAGACGCCGAGCAGATTTAAGTCGCCTTTCAGGAAATACGGGAGATAGTCACAGAGAGGCTCGAAGGAGAGCAATGTCTCGACTACAAAACATACGAAGCAGAAAGAGGAAACATAATCCAAAATCTCGACATGTCCTTTATGTCGATCGACGAAAGAGGAAATATCATCCCAAAAACGCCAGAGGCAGGATACATGGCAACACAAGCATACATCTTGGCGTCCAGACCACCTCCTGGGGACCCGAGAGAACCATTGTTCAATATGGCAATGGCTGGAGTAGGGGTTATGGGAACAGCGTTTGCAACAACGCCTCCCGAAGAAAATCCCAGACAAAATAGTCCACGACCCACCGCAGCAGTTCAAGACCCACCAAGAGCAAGTGGAGCAAGAGATACAGCAGTCCAAGTAAGAGTGGACAGAGCGCGACAAGAAAGAAGGGAGCGTCAGCACTCGCCAGAGCTTGCCGACGAAGATATGTGTGGGCTCCCATGCTTTACGAGAAGAGTGCGAAAAACTCGAGTCCCAAAAGGGTTCAAGTTACCCGAGAATTTCAAAAAGTTCGGGCCTGCAAGATCCCGAGGATTGGCTCGTGGATTATCTCGAGATGGTGAAGCTGGTAGGAGGAACCAGAGCAACAGCTATGCAAAGTATCCAAGTTCACTTGAGTGGTGCCGCAAGATCTTGGATAAAGAAACTCCCCTTGAATTCCATCGACAGCTGGGAAACCTTTGAGGACATCTTCGTGAAAAACTTCCGATCCACCTGCAAGAAACCTGCGTCGTTGGAAGAATTACGGGCGTGTCGACAAAAACATGACGAGTCGATGAGAAAATATATACAACGGTGGAACATTATCAAGAACTCGGCAGAAGACATATCTGACGAGAGGGCAATAGATGCGTTCGTAGCAGGAATCCGACGAGCAGACTTCGTCGAGGACTTGGGGAGAACTAATCCCAAGACAATCTCAGCATTGATGGAAATCGCCAATAAGTGGGCAGATGGAGAAGACGCAATATACAACAAGCGACACAGGTCGCCAGAAGAGGATCGTAGTCGAAATTATCAAAATAGAAGGCGATTTTCTCGCCAGTTCTACAACAACGATGCTCCCGGCCACATATCGGCTGGTTTTCGAGGAAATCCTGGAGGAAATAGTCGAGATGATTATCAAAGGAGCAACGAGCAACAAGGCGACAATAGAGGTGATTTTCGCGGCAACAGACAAAATAGCGGACCAAGGATTCAAAGACCTTATGTGTCTCCCGAGGAAATGATGAACGGTCCGTGTCAAATGCACTTTTACCTCGACAACAATGGAAAGAGGCAGTCAGGACATCTCCAGAAAGAGCCGCAATTTTCAAGCAATGCTGCGAGCCGCAGGAATCGCAAACGCTCAAGCAAATAACAGAAATCCTCGGGAGCCAAGGAGTGAGATTCACCTTCCACCTCCTCCCGCAATTACCGAAGAAAATCGACACCAGCTTAGAATTGCGGCAGCACCACATCCACCTCCATATGTTGACCCCAACTCTAACGGTGTGGTCTCGATGATTCAGAAAGCTAGGCCATCCAACAGGGCGCAGAAGGTAATATCTCGACAAGTGTTCATGGCAGAGAAGATGCCTCCACCAACAGTCGAGTACTTAAATTGGTCGGGGCAAGATATCGGCTTCACAATCGCAGACCATCCGCAGCAAGTTCCTCGACCAGGACAATCGGACTCATCTTACCCGCAGTAATCGCTGGTTTTGACGTGTCGAGAGTTTTCATAGATGGCGGCAGCAACTTAAACCTCATGTATGCAGATACATTGAGGAAGATGAACATATCCTTAGCAAATCTGAAACCAACTGACACACGTTTCCACGGGATTACACCAGAGAAGCCAAGTTACCCATTGGGCAAGATCAACCTCGACGTTCAGTTTGGAACCCGAGAAAATTACAGAATCGAGAACCTGGAGTTCGAAGTGGTGGATTTCCCGTCGCAATATCACGCTTTGTTGGGACGACCAGCATACGCCAGGTTCATGGCAGTGCCGCATTATACATATCTGTTGTGGAGGTTGCCTGGGCCTAAGGGACCTATCACAATCAAAGGAAGCTTCGCATTATCCGATAAATGCGACAAGATTTTCATCGACTGTCAGAAACTTTCGGGATGCAAGCAGAATATGCGGCGCCAAGGTTCACCGATTATGATGTGCTGCCAGAGGTAGGAAGACCTTCTAAGGAGCCAACTTTCAATATAAATAAGGATTCAAAAGAGGTACAGATCCACCCGACAGATCCAAAGAAAACGACGTCCGCCGCAAACATGGATGTCGCATAGGAAAGCGCGCTCGTCGAGTTCCTCCGTGAGCACTGGAGAATCTTCGCATGGTGTCCAGCTGACATGCCAGGAGTACCCAGGGAACTTGCCGAGCACCACCTCAATTTGGATCCTCTCGCACGACCAGTCAAGCAGCCTTTGCGGCGTTTTTCAGAGCCTAGCCGCAAAGCCATGTTATCAGAAATAGATCGACTCAAAGATGCTGGGTTTATCAGAGAAATATCCACAGAAGCCACATGGGTAGCTAACCCAGTGATGGTGCCGAAGAAACACACAATAGTCCTTCGCATGTGCGTCGACTTCACGTGCCTCAATAAACATTGTCCCAAGGATCACTTTCCCCTCCCAAGGATCGATCAAATCATCGACTCCACGGCAGGATGCGAACGTCTTTCCTTCCTGGACGCATATTCTGGTTATAACCAGATTAGACTAAAAGAAGAAGATGAAGCCAAGACAGCGTTCATCACACCTTATGGCGTGTTTTGTTACAAAACAATGCCCTTTGGTTTGAAAAACGCGGGAGCAACATATCAGCGGATGATGCAGAAGTGCCTAGCAACACAGATCGGAAAAAATGTACAAGTTTACATCGATGATGTCGTAATAACATCAAAGAAAGGGTCGACTTTGATCGAGGATTTGAAGGAAACCTTCGACAACCTCGACAAGTTCTGCCTCAAGCTGAACCCGACAAAGTGCTCTTTTGGAGTTCCGGCAGGAGAACTTCTCGGGTTCTTAGTATCAGCAAGGGGGATTGAAGCTAATCCCGAAAAAATACAGGCCATCGTTACTATGAGAAAGCCAACAAAGTTGAAAGAAAACTAACGGGGCGAGTCGCAGCTTTAAGCAGATTCGTCGCCAGGCTAGGAGAAAAGGCGCTACCATTCTATGCATTGATCAAGCAAGGGGAAAAATTTCAATGGAACGAGGAAGCAGACAGAGCCTTCGAGAATCTCAAAATTTCGACACCACCGATATTAGTGGCGCCGAAAGAAAAAGAACCTCTCCTCTTGTACATCGCAGCTACACCTCAGGTGGTCAGCACGGCCTTAGTAGTCGAAAGGGAAGAAGAAGGCAAGCTTCATGGAGTTCAAAGGCCAGTATATTTCATCAGCGAAGTATTGTCGCCGTCAAAACAGCGGTACCCGCAATATCAAAAGCTAGCATATGGAGTATTCACGACAGCAAGAAAATTACGACACTATTTTTCGGCGCACCCGATAATAGTGGTCAATGAGGCTCCCTTATCAAATATACTGAATAACCCAGAAGCTACGGGTCGTGTCTCCCTTTGGGGAATAGAACTTTCCCCTCGGGACATCACGTATGAAAAAAGAAAAGCAATAAAATCGCAGGTCTTACCAGATTTCATTGCAGAATGGATGGAGCTACAAAACACGGGACCCCCAGATTTATCGAGAACTTGGACCATGAACTTCGACGGGTCCAAGAGGGTAGATGCTGGAGCAGGCGTGATATTGGTATCACCGGAAGGCGACAAGTTGAAGTATGTTCTGCGGATGACGTTCCCAAACGCATCTAACAATGAAGCAGAATATGAAGCTCTTATACACGGGATGAAGATGGCGAAAGCTTGTGGTGCAACTCGACTGAAAATTTTCGGCGACTCACAGTTGGTAGCACAGCAAGTCATGAACCAATGCGATGCAGTCAACGAAAGTATGATAGCATACAAAGAGGTGTACAATGAACTCAGCTAGAGAAGTTATTCGATGGTTGTGAGGTAAACCACATCACAGGATGAGCAACGACGAAGCCGACGTTCTGCAAACATCGGGTCACAATGCCTCGCGATTCCTCCCCAGGTGTGTTCTGGGAAGAGATTAGCGAGAGATCAACAAAACCAGCAAAAATAAAGGAGAAAAAAGAGAAACCTTCGAGTATCGCCAAAAACATAGCAGAAGAAGAAGAAGAGCAAGAGCTAGTCATGATGGTGCAAATTCCATGGATGCAAGCTTACATATCATATATCCTAAGGAAAACGATACCCGACGACCCAGTTGAAGCAAGGCGAATAATTAGGCGATCAAAAGCTTTTACTGTGGTAAAAGGGGAGCTATACAAACGCAGTATCTCGGGTGTGCTACAACGGTGTGTTACACCCGAAGAAGGAAGGATCATCCTAAAGGACGTGCATGAAGGAATATGCGGGCATCATGCGAGTAGCCGGGCCATTGCGGCCAAAGTCTTCAGAGCAGGATTTTATTGGCTAACAGCAATCGAGGATGCGAAAGAAATAGTGCGAACCTGCGATGCGTGCCAAAGATTTGCGGCAAGACCTCACTCCTGCAGCGGAACTTATGCCAATCCCACTATCTTGGCCCTTTGCTCAATGGGGTCTCGACATGGTGGGTAAATTGCACAAAGCTTCGCCAGGAGGATATGAGTACTTGTTGGTAGCTGTCGATAAATTTACCAAGTGGATAGAAGCAAAGCCGATAAATTCACCGGACGGCGCGTCGGCGATTAGTGAAAAGCATCGTCTTTCGATTTGGAGTCCCTCACAGCATCGTCACAGACAACGGCAGTAATTTTACGTCAAAAGAGTTCAAAGCATACTGCGCAGAAGTGGGCATCAAATTGAGCTTTGCATCTGTTGCACATCCACAAACCAATGGACAAGTCGAAAAAGCCAATGGCATCATCTGCAATGGCATCAAGAAACGTCTGCTAGGTCCACTGGAAAAAGCTCGGCATACTTGGCCAGAAGAGGAACTACCAAGTGTATTGTGGAGTATTCGAACAACACCAAATACAGCGACACAGGAAACGCCGTTTTTCCTGGTCCATGGAGCTGAAGCAGTCCTGCCGATAGAAATCGAGCATGATTCCCCAAGAGTTACAGAGAATATAATGAAGAAATTTCGAGAGAAGCACTGGAGGATGACGTCGATGCACTTGACGAAGCTCGAGACGAAGTCCTATCACGAGTCGCCAAATACCAACAGGACCTGAAAAATTACCACAGTCGACGATTGCGACCAAGATCTTTTCAAGTCGGTGATCTAGTTTTGCGACTCAATCAAAAAAGTCATGAAAAACTCGAATCACCATGGCTTGGACCCTACATCGTCACAGAGGTAATCGAAGGAGGAGCATACAGAATCAAAGACAAGAAGACAGGGATTGCCGAGCCAAATCCCTGGAATGTGGCACAGCTCAGGCGTTTTTACGCTTAGATGCCGAAATATAGTCTCCTCTGTAAACATACAATGTACTGAAACGCCCTTATTTTCAGACGCACTCTTTTCCTTTTTATTTCACCGAGTGGGGCCGGAGAAGGTTTTTAATGAGGCGGGCTCACGGTGCTGCAATATAATAAAGATAGTGGAGTATATATCTTTTTCTCGACGGGATCAGGGACTTCCCCTAAATGATACAATATATACATACAGAAGCGTCGATGAACGCAAAAAGCACCTTGCCTTGGTAAAAAAATACCTCGCAAAAATAAAAAGAGATATCGACAAAATAGTGATCAACAAAAAGCTCGGGGGCTTGCACCCGCACAAAATAGTACACAATGTATATTATCTTGCCTTGGGACAACCTCGCATTATAATAAACAAAAAATATTGCAATCAAAACGCCCGGGGGCTTGGCGATAAAAAAAATAAAATACAATGACTTTACAATATAGCTCGTCTATACAGGATACAAATTTCGGAATAAGTTCGTCTTCAAGGATTTCCCAATATATTGTCTATGGTTAAGCGCTCATTATTTACAGCGCGAGTACTATGCTCAGCGTAGCTACCCTTCACGAAGAATTCGGAATCCATCCGGAGAAGTTCATCCATCATATCTTCGGCAACAGGAGTAACAATGTCATCGTATTTGCCGAAGTTTCTTTTCTTCTTCGACATCTTCTCCAAGCACTTTGGGACAACTTGCCCTACGTCTAACTTCGGGTAGCAAATCTTTATCATGATCATCGCAAACCTTGCGCCAGCAGCTAGTTGGGCTCGTACAAAGCCGTGGATGCGAGGAGCATCTCGAAATTTGTCCATCAACGCAGGAAGGGTTTCTGGCATCTTATTGCGAGGAAACATAGTACCATAAACCAGAGACAAAGTCCTTGTACAGAAGTCAAGATACTCGCGAACCTGAAGCGCACGATCTTGAAATCTCACGATTTGGCGAGTCCGTTCAGGTGTGCCCCAAAAAGTCGACCCATGTTCACGCGCAAGCCGAAGAAGAACATTGGAACGAGCCTCGACACGTTCATCTTCAGTTGTAGTATCCAAAAAAGCACCTATTGTTTCTTAAAACAATTCAGTGGGCAATAAGGAGGCAAGCAGCAAAGGAAAAGAAGAAGCAAGATAAAGACAATGAAACTTACCCGCCATATCCAAGCTAGCATCTGTTAGCAGCTGGAGCATAGAATTTTCTCGAGATGTAGCTGCGGCAGCCTCAGCAACAGCGGCGTCCTTTTCAGTTATGGCATCCTGAGCTTGTTGAAGCGCAATTTTCTCCCTTTGAGAAGATTCTCGAGATTGCTCCATAAGCATAAGCGACTGTTTCTTCACGGACTGAAGTTGTTGTCGAAGTTCTTGTAAATCTTCCGACAAAGGTGTGCTGGAAGACCCTTCAAGGTAATTGTCGTCGTTTCTTACTTTCTTCGACAAGGAAGACGCGGGAGCAGCATCGGGAGGAGAAGGATTCGTTGAATAATTGTCAAATATCAACTGGAAAAGAAAATCCCCGAATCAAAGATAGCACCAAAAGGAATTTCATTGATTGTAGAAAATTTACATGGCCATTACAAAATAAGTTCTCCTAAGGGATTGGCAGGGAACTTGTCGCCAAGACTAGAATGGCGACAAAAGCAAAGGAAAGAAAGAAAGCAAAAACTAGACCTCCGGCCTTGAAGAGCTAGGAGTCGAAGATGGCTTGATCCCGAGATAGGCCAGGATCTTCTTCGTGTTAAGCTTTGCCGCCTTGATCAAAGATCGCCATTTTGCTTGCTCTATTTGCTCCGTGTCGCCAACTTTAGCCCAGTCAATAGTCTGTTGACTGTCAGCAACTAGGGCAACAGTGCTTTCCACGGCAATCTTCATGTTCTCATGGCGCAACTTCAGCCCAAGATCTTCGGGAGGATTGAAGCACTTGGCAAGGCCAAGGAAAGTGGCAGGCTCCTCTTTCTTCGGGAAGAAGTAGGGGAAAAGCTTCGACAACCCCGCCCTGGCTTCATCCATGCCTTCACGCGCTTCAGACCCATGAAACTCAAGGAATGAAACGGCGTCCAGAAGAGCATCGTTGTCAGGATCCTCAAGCTCAAACTCTTGCGAGGTCCTATCTGACAAAACAAAAATAGAAATTTGT
>JAUUTY010001891.1:0-13574 GCA_030979885.1 Lolium multiflorum
AGGAATTTCACTGCTGTGTGGCCATCACATTTTGCGATAGGCTTCACTTCCAGCCACTTGGTGAACTTATCCACCATTACCAAGATGTGGGTCATGTTTCCCCTTGCGGTTTTGAACGGTCCAACCATGTCCAGGCACCAAACAGCGAAAGGCCAAGTTAGCGGTATGGTTTTTAAGCCGGATGCTGGGGTATGGTTTTGCTTAGCGTACCTCTGGCAGCCATTGCATTTCCTTACCAAATCCTCAGCATTATCTAAGGCTGTGGGCCAGTAGAACCCATGCCGGAACACCTTTGCTACCAACGCCCTTGAAGAAGCGTGGTGCCCGCATTCTCCTCGATGAATTTCCTCGAGCATTTCTCTTCCTTCTTCCGGCTCCACACATCTTTGGAGGACACCGGTAACACTTCTCTTGTATACCTCGCCATTGATGATGGTGTAAGCTTTGGACCTTCTCTGTATCCTTCTTGATTCATTTTCGTCAACCGGCAAGGTGCCGTTGATCAGGAATTCCTTAATAGGTTTAACCCAAGATGGTGCCTCTCTAACCACAAACACCGGCATGTCTATGTCCATGCTGTCCACAAGCATTGCCTCTTCCGGCATGGGCGTCGCAGTCCCCGAGTTTACCGGTACAGTCCCCGAGTTTGCCGGAGTAGTCCCCGGGTTTCCTTCGTCAATCTCCATTGGCACCACATGTGATTCCGGTACAAAAATTGATTCCGACTCCGGACTTGGCTTGATTGATGGAACTCTCAAGTGCGCCAGAGCTATTCCGGGAGGAATTTCTTGCCTGGACGAACCTAGCTTGGATAAGGTATCCGCGGCCTCATTTTCTGCGCGCGGCACATGGTGAAACTCACACCCTTCGAAGAATCCGGCAATCTTTTGCACATGGAACCGGTATGAGGCCATGTTGGCATCTTTTGCGTCCCAATCTCCGGAACACTGTTGCACCACAAGATCTGAATCACCATAGCAAATGATCCTGAGTGCCCCGATTTCTTTTGCAACCTTGAGCCCATGTATCAGAGCTTCGTACTCAGCGACATTGTTTGATGCCCTGAAGTGCACTTGTAGAACATACCGGAGGTGGTCTCCTTTTGGTGAGGTGAGTACCACACCGGCACCTAGGCCCTCCTTGAGCTTGGATCCGTCAAAATGCATCTTCCAGTACTCTATTTTGTGTTCTGGTTCTGGCGGCTTGTATTGTATCTCCGCCCAATCGACCAAAAAATCAGCTAAAGCTTGCGATTTTATGGCATCTCTTCTTTCATACACCGGCACATACGGTGATAGCTGAATTGCCCATTTTGCAATCCTGCCGCTGGCATCCTTGTTGCCCATGATATCGGAGATGGGTGCCTCACTCACCACCTTCATGGGGGTGCTCCTCAAAGTAATGCTTGAGCTTTGTGGCGGCCATAAACACGCCATAAGTCATGTTTTGGAAGTGCGGGTAGTTTTGCTTTGATGAGGAGAGCACCTCGCTCAGGTAGTATACCGGCCTCTGGACGGTTTTTCCTTCCTCTTCTCTTTCCACCACAACCACAACGCTAACCACCCGGTTTGTTGCCGCTATATAAAGCAACATAGGTTCTCTTTCCAAGGGTGAGGCCAAAATTGGGGCCGTTACGAGCATGTTTTTCAATTCTTTAAACGCTGCGTCTGCCTGTGGTCCAGACGAAAGTATCCGATTTTCTCATCAAAGCATATAGCGGCAAGGCCTTTTCTCCTAGCCTGCTTATGAACCGCTTCCGGTAAACTTTTGCACATCTTTCAGTTCTCGTGGGATAGTCATTCTTTCTATCGCCCGGATTTTTACCGGATTAACCTCAATGCCCCGGCTTGACACAAGGAAACCAAGCAGCTTGCCGGCAGGGACACCAAAGGTGCATTTTGCCGGATTGAGTTTCATCCGGAACCGCCTTAGGTTATCGAATGTTTGCCGGATGTCATCGATTAAGGTATCTTTTACTTTAGTTTTTATCACAATATCATCCACATAAACTTGCACATTTTTTCCGATTTGATCAAACAAGCATTTTTGCATACAGCGCTGGTACGTTGCACCAGCGTTGCGCAAACCAAAAGGCATAGTAACATAGCAATAAGCCCCGTGCGGGGTAATGAACGCAGTTTTTATTTGATCTTCTTTTTTCAGAGGGATTTGGTGGAAGCCGGAATAGGCATCCAGGAAAGACAACAGCTCACACCCAGCAGTAGAATCAATCACTTGATCGATTCGGGGCAAAGGGAAAGGGTCTCTTGGGCAAGCTTTGTTGAGGTTGGTGTAGTCGATGCACATGCGCCACACTTTTGCAAGTTTTGCCTCCAGGTTCTCATCTTTTTTCTTTTCGACCAACACCGGATTGGCCAGCCACTCTGTGCGTGACCTCTACGATGAAACCGGCAACCAACAGCTTTGTTACTTCTTCTCCAATGATTTTCCTCCTATCTTCAGCGAACCGGCGCAAAGGTTGCCGCACCGGCTTAGCATCCTTCCGGACGTTGAGGAGTGCTCAGCCAGCTCCCTCGGAACCCCTACCAAGTCATCAGTAGACCAGGCAAAGATGTTCCGATTCTCACGGAGGAAGCTGACGAGCGCGCTTTCCTATGCTTGACTGAGGCCGGCACCGATACGAACGGTGCGCTCTGGGTAAGCCGGATCCAGCACAATGTCCTTTGTTTCATTTGTCGGCTTGAATGCCGGTGAGCCCAAGTTTCCACTCATTGCCGCTAAGCTCAACTGTGAGGACTGAGCCAGCGCAACCGCTGTTTGCATCCTTCTTTTTCTCCTCCGCGATCACCAGCGATTCTGCTAGGTTTGATCCGGCGGAAGCAGTTTCCATTGAGACTTTATAGTTCCCCACCACAGTTAGTGGTCCACGAGGTGCCGGCATCTTCATCTTGAGATAGGCCGTGTGAGTTGATGCCATGAAAGCTGCCCTCCCCAACAAGGCATGGTAGGGACTATCTAAGTCCACCACCTCAAACTCAAGGTTCTCAACACGACAATTGTCACGTCCTCCAAACGACACGTCCACCCGAACTTTTCCTATCGGGGCGCAAGACAAACCGGGAACAATCCCATGGAAAGTTGTGTGAGTTGGCTGCAGCATATTCTGTTATGCCAAGCGTACGCATGGTGTGCTTGTACATGATGTTTATGCTGCTACCATTGTCTATCAGCACCTTGCTGAATTTTACTCGAGTTTCCGGCCCCTTCATGATTGGGTCCACAACGAGAGCGTATCCACCCGGATTCGGCATGACTTTGGGGTGATCCTTGAACGACCAGGTGATTTCCTGATCTGACCACAGCATGTATTTTGGAACTGCCGGCATCACGGCGTTTACTTCCATGGAACGGCGATGCACGCTCTGCCTGTCCATTGGCTCAGTGACAAAGACAACCATGCACAGATGCGGGTCCTCGTAAACATTCCGGCCTAAAGGTGCCGGTGGAGGTGGTTGGTCATTGTTTTGCTCCACCCGGTTAACCTGCTGGTACTGCTGCCTGTTTGGCTGAGGCTGCACCGGTAAGGCGTTTGCTCCAGTGAGTGGTGGTGGAGGTGGCAATTGCTGTTGTTGCTGCACGGGGCCCCCTGGCGCCTGCGCATCTTTTACCGCTCCCCTTTGCATCAAGAACTTGGTCCAAGAACAATCCTTCGTCAAGTGGTTCGACGGGTGATCCGGATTCGGCGTGTGCCACCGGCAAGGTTGATCCATGGCGGCTTCCATGGTGTATTTCACGGGTTCCTGCCAGTTCTTTTTCTGGCCCCAGGGTTTCTTTTCTACCCACTGCTTCTTAGGACCTGCCCATGGCTGCGATCCGGTTTTTTGTCTCTGACTGCCGCTGGCGTCAAAATTTTCCTGCACGGCAGCAACTTGCTGTGATGCATATCTTCGATCCGGGAAATCTTCCCTTCTTTTGTTGTTCCGGTTATCCCGGTATTGCTGCTGATGCGGATTCGACTGCTCCGGCTCAGCTTGCACTGCCGGCTGCATTGGGTCTCCAATGCATAGCTATCTGCCACACGTATCATCTCTGCTAAGGTTGTGGGCATGCTTCTCTGCAGCCTTTGCCACAAAGGTGATCCTCTCCGGCATCCTTGACTGAACCAAGCAATAGCTTGTGCCTCAATCACTCCTTCACACGTGTTTCTCATTGAGTTCCACCGGGTGAGATAATCCCGGTCTGGTTCTCCCGCACGCTGCTGGCACAGCGCAAGCTGTTGGGGCCGGTTTGGCCTCTTGTAAGTGCTGCTGAAGTTGTTCACAAATGCTTCCTCAAAGTCCAACCATCCGTTAATACTTCCTGCCGGCAAGTTGTTAAGCCAGATCCTCGCAGGACCCACGAGGTAGGACGGTATGATTCTTACCGCCCAACGCCGGTTTACTCCACCACCAGCCACATAAACAGCTGTGACATAATCTGCCAGCCAGTCTTCCGGCTTGGTTGTACCATCATACGTTCTTGTGTCCCGGGGCAATTGGAAGTTGCGTATCGGTGGTTCTTCTCTCATGATTCGCGGGCCAAAAAACCTTGGGCCGGAGTCCACTCACATTCAACTATAAGATAGATGTACTCTGTCCTTTGTGCCTCGCATCCCGGTCGGCAAACATCTCCCCCGAGGCGTTCTCCCAAGGGTTCGGTGGACTCTTGTCGTTTCCACCTCGAGAATCGGACTCATCGTACTCTTACAGTTTCCGCGGCTCTTGCCAGTACCTGGTAGTACTTGTTCTTTGCCCAGTACGCCACTCTGCCTGGCCTCAGTCAGTGCCAGTTTCATATCGATTGTTTCCGGCATAGCCTCCCTTGGCGTAGCCCCGATCTGCCCCTTGGCTTTTTCTACCGGCATCATGTTGCCCGGCTTTTTGCTTTCCGGCAAGAACTGGATCATACACAGTCATCTGCCGTGCGTTCTTTTCTCTTTCCCTTCTTTTGTCCGGATGAGGGGACGATGCCTGCCCCTGGGACTTGCTTCCGGCATTCTTTGTTGAACGCGCGGATTTTGAGGCCACTGCCTCGTTCAGCTTAGCCAGTTGCTCAGCATTTTGCTGCTCAATCACTTTCAACAGCTCTTGTACACGTTCTTGCTGCTTTGCCAACTCGTCACCGGAAAGAGATTCACATAACGCTACTGCAGCTTTAGCGGCTTTTATAGTTTTATCCGGACTACTGTACTTAGGCTTTTCTATGATGCTCACAGATACAGATGCACTCTTGCCGGTAAGAACTTCTTTGCGCAAATCCTGATCTAGATTGCGAGCCTTAAGCCGGTTTTCCGGCATCCTAGCAGCATGAGCACTAACTGAAGCAAAGCCATGCAGCGTTGTACTCACGTAGGGTTAGGTTCAGCTCGCGCTGCGCCCGGATGATGTCGGCGCCACCGGTAAGCAGGGCCTTGCGCGTGGCCTCCAGCTCCTCCTGAGCCTTTGCCGGGTCGATGTTCTGCGCGATGGGCGTGGCCAGCGTGTTCATCGCCGCTTGGAGAGGTGTTGCCGGTGGTGCTGATGATGCTCCTGCGACGCCAGCGTCACGCTCCAGCGGTGGTTTTGCCGGGCGAGTCGACGCCGCACGTTCAGCTCCTTCCTCCACAGCTCCCTTGCCGGTGTTGACCGCACCAGCCATCATGACCTCCACGCTGCCGGCGGCGCGGCCAGCACACAGCCATCTTGGCGGATCCGGCGCCACCAGCACCGGCGAGAGGCGCTGGCGCACAGGGACGGTGCCGAGGTAGACGCGGATGCTGCCGAACTCGATGGTGCGGCCGTTCTGCGGGAACTTGCCGCCGTTGGCGAAGCAGCCAGCATTATCGTTGATGAAGTCCATGTTGTAGATGCGTTCCACGAGCGCGGACACCGTGCGCTCGCCGTTGATGTCGAGGATGCCCGCCCGAATATGAACTCCAGCAAGCGCCACTTCATGCCCCACGGTGGGCGCCAACTGTCGTCGTGGTGAACAGACAGATGCCATAGGATGGCTTATCTTGGGGCCGAATGGACGCTAGAGGATTCGGGGGAGGGTTTGTGACTAGATGGATGAACTTCCGGATGCTTTCCTCAAGAACTTGGCCAAGGCCAGAGGTAGAAGAAGAAAGACACAAGGATGAACTCGCTCTAGATCACCATGTTCATTGATCTCAAGACAGGTTACAGGTTTTTCCCTTCAGTGGATCGCGCATGTAAAAAGAGGCTGCCCCTCCTTATATAGGGGAGAGGGTGGCTTACAGGACAAGAAACCCTAATGGGATCTTTGACTAGACAAACTACTTTACAAAGATACTTTATAAAGCTACTTTAATCATAGATGCCGGGGTCTTCTTTAAACATGGAGGATGACGTCCTCCGGCTTCTTTGACCGTCATCCTCTTCTTTGTCTTCAAGCCTTCGTTTAAAGCTACTTTGCTTAGCTCATCCTTGTCCTTTAGCTCCTGACGGAATCTTTGACCAGTCAGCCGACATGCCCTTCCTTCCGGTGCGCCGGTATCTTTCCTTCCTGGTTCCGGTATACCCTCTTGGGGATACCGGCTTAGCTTACTTAGCCAAACTCTATTTTCTTATTCCGGTATGAATATTAAACCGGTATCTTGAAGGGTGAGACCATCCGGTATGGCATACCTTTGGCATACCGGGGGTCATCCCCCCAACATTAGTCCCCGAAGAAAAAGCGGATGCTATGTGAAATGACTTCTAAATCTGTGTGTTCTGATATCCCAGTTGACAAGGTAAACATATGGACCGACGCTTGTTTTGCTGCTGCCCCCGTTAGATGGCTAGATGCTCTGGTCTAATTTCTGTTCATGTGCTTATTATTGCAGAAACATAGAGTTGAAGAAAACTCTATATTGTCTGATGACAAAGGTGAAATGGCATGCCAGTCTTTTAAACCTCCGACGCCACCTTGTTTACTGTCTATGGAGACTGATGCAGCTGGACCTGGTACTGATGAGCCTATACCTGGCATCATCGTGCCACATGAAGAAGGTTGTGGATTGGGTTTACCCCCTGCTGTAGAAACTGGTGGTGCAGCTGGAGCTGCTAGTGTAGAGCCTCTAGTGAACGGTGTCGTGCCACGGGAATTCTCTGAACTGGAGCAAAACGGTTTACCTATTGTCAAGACCGATATAACTGGTGCTGATGCTGGAGTTGCTACTGATGATCCTGCACCTGAAGGAGGTTTTGTATTGGTAGAACCCGTCATGACTATGCCACGGTACTGACTGGTGGTGGACCTGGAGCTGGTAGGGTAGAGCCTCTAGCGAAAGGTGTCGTGCCACGAGAATCCTCTGAAGTGGATATTGGTGGTTTACCCTCTGTAGAGACTAGTGGTCTACCTGGAGCTGGTATTGTAGAGATTTCAGCAAGCGGTCCTGTCCGAGAACATATCTGGTCCTACCATCCCTTTAGGTGCTACCGTGCTACCGACTCCTATGAACTGGAGCATGTACCTGATGTGCCTTCTGTTGAACCTGATGCACCTGTAAGTAGTGGTGATGATTCCGCTGAATCTGATCAAGAAGGATCTGCATCTCTAGGACAAGATGTCAGCTGTCATTCACCTGATTCTGAGCTGAAGTCAGCAACGGTAGCTTATATAGCACGGACTGTCCTTCAAGCTCTAAAGATCCAGTTGGGTGGTTCACAGGACCAGCTACTCCAAGCCATTGTCACTACAAAAGACCAGCCAGCATGCTTCGTCATCTCCTGCATACTGTTTGACAAGCTGAAGCACTGCAACTGGCGCATTGTTCAATCCCATCAGCATGGAGAGAGGAGCTATGTTTATGTCAAGATGATTCATGCTGATTTGGTAAGGTTCCATGATAAGATGTATGGGTGGGGTGAGGCAAGAGCCACATTTTGCAGCATTCACACAGTCTTCGCTCTTGAGCCAGACCCCATGGATGCTTACCCAGTGGTGCAGCTGTCCTGACTTGATATATGTTTTATGATCAGTATGCTGCTGTCGTGGAACTGTGATGTGGAGCTACCTTTCTTATGGTTTCTAGGCTTTTGGTTTCAACATGTATTATGGAGCTTACCTTAGGACTTTCGCATGCGTTTGGCTGTTGACCTGTAATGTTTGTGGTTGGTTGTCTAATCTACTTGGCACAATCATATTGCAAAGGCAAATGTTCCTTTTCTCTTTAATTGTTATTATGACTTATGTGTTATAACCAGGCAAGAATATGCAATCTTGGTTCTCTGACCGATATATATGTACACACAACTTTTGTTCACATAATAACACTAGGCCCTGTTTGTTTGGGCTAGAGCTTGTGCTTCTGCTGCTTTTGGGTCCCTATAAGCACAAGCCCAAACAAACACCTAACTTTTGGATCCAGGCTTGTACAAGCGCTTGTTCATTTTGTACTACAAGCCCGGAAGCACCTTTGGAGGAACTTCCCGCAGCTTCCCGCAGCTGGTAATCCTCCCGCTAACTCATGCCACTCTGTATCTTCATATTTACGGCCAGAATGCCACCCGGTATATATACGGAAACCCCTCACAAAACTTCCACCAAATCTCACCCGTTTTCCCCATCCCCCCCGACCTGTCCCGAGATGCAAACCAGGGAGGCAGGGAGAGGCGGCTAAGGTTCTTCCAGGTCGCCGGCCTCTCCGGTCGCCACGCCGGCCGGCGCTCGCCGTGCGTCCGCCTCCACACGCTCGCCGCACGTCCATGTCCGCCTCCGCCCGCCTCAGCGCCTCCGCCCCCGCCGCACTTCTCCTCCCGACGGACGCTGCCCTTCCTCTCCCCGTCGCCGCCCCACCCGCCTCTCCCGCCTCTTCGGCCGCTCGCCGCGCATCCGCCTCCTCCACGTCTCTGCCCGCCCTCAACTCGCGGCGGCCCGCTGCTGCACTTCTCCTCCCGGTCGCCGCCCGCCCCAACTTGATTTAGGGGCTAAATCTTTGTTGTTATGTGTGTATATGTGTAGATGATTAATTATTGTGTTATATTACAGTGATTTAGGACTGAATCTTGATTCAATTGACAAAGTGTGCAGATGATACAATGTTGAAACTCGCTATAATATGGAACCAAATATTATTTGTACCTCTGTATGGTTTAATTGATTATAATCATTTATTAACAACTACAAAATTATTTTACCTAAAAAGTGATAAACCTATAATTTGAGCTAGCACACAAATCATAGTCAGATTATTAGATCAAATTAGTACTTATACATCATCTTCAGCATACAGGGTATTTCAGACAATCACCACCAGCTATATGTCCACCAGCTGTCCTAAAAGCAGGTTGCCAAACAGCAATTTTACATTTCACCAGCTGTCCAGCTCCAGCCGCTTCTCAGATCCTACCAGCTCCAGCTGCTTCTTGTTCAGCTGCAGCCCAAACAAACAGGCACTTACACGGGAAAAGAGTAGCTTTCTCTGTTGGACAAACACCAAACCACAAAAGGGTAACAACACAATATCCAAACTAGGTACGGCACCTGTTGAGCATACATGACTTTTGGCGTAAAATCACGTTAACCAACACTAGCATCATCTTGTTCTTTGCAAGGTGCTATGCTTATCAGTCTAATCCCAATACACAACCTACTTCAGGTGGCACGATGATGTCAAGTGCAGGCTCACCAGTACCAACTCTCTTGCATCAGTCTCCATTGAATGTAAGCCACTGCTGCAGTAGACACCATTAGCAATGCAACCTGAAGGTGTTCTTATCCTCATATCAGGATCACATAATACAGGTGTCAAGCTTCATGCACTAGCCAACACAATAAAAAGTCCGAACTAGGATAGCTAGGAAAAAAACATGAAGATCTTTTTTTCGAATCCCACGCTGAACATCTTTTTTTAACTAATTAGGTAAGCTCCTGCTGACAAACATATTACAGCAACTCCAGCAGTGGCTCTATATTTTGGCGCTGTGGGCTGAATGGCTGATGCTGCGCATGGAGCCGGCAATAGCTTCACCGGAAGCTGCAAACTGTGGCGGCCAAATGCAGGGCTGAAACAACGTATTTTCAGAGGCGCTATAATGCAGCGCCAAAAAACAGAATATAATGAAAAATAGAGTGCAGTAAAACAGAAGATCAAACAAAGACTAGAAATAGACATAAAATAGGATAAAATTAGCTTGATAGATACTCCGTAGTTCATATTTTTACAAAGTAGTGCGATAAAACTAAACTAAAACTCGACATCTGACGAGTCCGGTGTCGTGCCCGACACCGGATCCGACGAGAAGAGGTCAATCCAACGGGGGTCGTCCTCGCCAATGGTGGTCGGCCCGGCGAGCTGCGCTTCGATGAAGGCCCGCTTCGTCGCCTTCTCCGCCCTCCGTCGTGCGCGGTCCTCCTTCTTCGCTGCCCGCCTCGTCGCCTTCTCCGCCCTCCGTCTGCGGAAGTGCTCGTTCTCGGCGGCAACGTCCTCGGGGAAGCGGGCCGCCCACTCGCGCGCCGCGCGCTCGTCCCGCTCGGCGATGCGCAAACGGCGCTCCGTCTCGCGGCGGCGGTGCTGTTCCTCCTGTCTAACGATGTACGGCGGCGGCGCGAGATCCTCGGCCTGCTGGCGCGTCCACACGTCATGGAAATTCATCGACGATCGCGGGCGCCCGAGCCGCCACGCCACGGCGTCGTACGCGCGCGCGGCCTCGTGCGCGGTCTCGTAGGTGCCGAGGCCGATGCGCTCGCCGCCGTCACGTATCTCCGCGTAATACGTACCTTTGGGGCGCGCGCGGACGCCGCGGTACCCCGTGCCCGAGACGCGGCAGTACCGCGAGCTCGACGCGAGACGAGGCATGGCGGCGGCGGAAGCGGAGCCGCGGCGGCGATATTAGGCGCAGATGGGCAAATTTCAGCAACCCGTGTCCATCTTTTTTTTGGCAGGATTACGCCATGTACCACCTTCCAATTAGAAAATAGTACTGTTCAGCCTTCCCCTGTTGGGCCCAATATTTCACTTTGGGTTGCCAACGGCCATCTACATGGTAATTGCTCTCGGCCTACTTGCTCCGGCCGTCGAAGCCCAATAACTACAAATGGGCCTTTCTGCTCATGCAATTTCGGCCCTTTTCTAATGAAACACAGATCCTATGAATGGCAAAAGAAAAAAACGCGGAGATTCTACATAAAAGTTGTTTTTATTTATTTTGAATAATTGGGTTCCAATTTTTGAAACTGCTCATGCCCAATATGAAAATCCTTGTTCGCTCCATACCCACATGGATAACGGTATTTTTAATAATTCATAAAGTGGATTTGAAATTTAAAACATATCCTAATAATTCCATGATTTAATCTATCAACTTGCAAGATCTTGGAGAAAAACATATTAATTACGAGTCGCACCGTTCAAGGCGACGGTGGTCAAAAAGAAAAAGAGTAACGAAGGAAATTAGGGCCAAAATAACTCAGTAAAACTTTTATTGTTCGTGAGGATGACATGGGACCCATGAAACGGCCAACTTACTCAAGCGTTTCAAGGCGGCATGAGATCGGAAGAAAAAGGGCAAGTGACCAAATATCAAGTGCCAAAAATAATGAAGAAATGAAACTTGTGTACATAGAGGATGACATCGGGTCCCATTTTGCGGCGGTTTCGAGTGTTTCAAATGCGGCAGAGATCAAAGAGAAAAAGAAAGTAGCGAAATTAGGGGGGGTAAAAAAACTCCAAAAAAGAAAGTTGATTGTACATAGAGGATGACATGCGGGTCCCATGAGTCAGCTTACTCAACGTTTCCAAAGCGGGGGATCAAAGAAAAAGGAAATAGCCAAAAATCGGAGGGTGAAAAAAACCAAGAAAAGAAATTTTATAGTACATAGAGGATGACATGCGGGTCCCATGGGCCAGCAGGTTCCTCAACGTTTTCAAGGGCGGCATGAGATCGAAAGAAAAAGGCAAATAGCCAGAAATTAGGGGTAAACAATAAATCCAACAAAGGAAAGGTTTATTGTTCATAGATGCTGACATGTGGGACCCATGAGCCAGCAGCGTCAAGGCAAGTGACCAAAAATCAGGGGTAAAAAAAATCCAAGAAAAGAAACTTTATTGTACATAGAGGATGACATGTGGGTCCCATGAGCACCTTACTCAACGTTTCAGAGGCGGCTTGAGATCGAAAGAAAAAGGAAAGTGACCGAATATCAGGAGCTAAAAATAATCCAAGAAAGGAAACTTTTATTGTACATAGAGGTTGACATATGGGTCCCACTAATACAAGCTCTTTCGCTCGAAGATCTTGCAAGTTGATTGTACAGGATGACATCGGGCCCCATGTGTGGCCAGCTTACTCCAATGTTTCAAGGCGGCGGTGGATCAAAAGAAAGAGAGTAGCCAAAATCAGAGGTGAAAAATAAATCCAACAAAGGAGAGGTTGTTGTACGGGGAGGCTGACATCGGGACCCACGAGCCAGCGTCCTCTACGATTTAGAAGGCGACTTGGGATCGAAGAAAAAGGCAAATAGCCGAAGTGGGGTACAAATAACTCCAAGAAGGAAGTGTTTATTGTTCATAGGGTGACATGTGGGACCCATGGGCGACCAATGAAGTCTTCCAGCGTTTCAAGGCGGCGGGGGATCAAAGAAAAAGTGGCAGAAATTAGGGGTAAAAGAAATAACTCCAAGAAAGGAAACTTTTATTGTTCATAGAGGATGACATACGGGACCCATGAGCCAACAGCTTCCTCAACGTTTCAAAAGCGGCATGAGATCGAAGAAAAAGGCAAGTGACCAAATATTAGGTACCCGAAAATAATCGAAGAAAGAAATTTTATTGTACATAATGATGACATGCGGGACCCATTTAGCAGCAGCGGTCTCAACGTTTCCAAGCGGCACGGGATCCAAAGAAAAAGGAAGTAGCCAGAAATTAGGGTTCAAAAATAACTCCAAGAAAGGGAACTTTTATTGTTCGTAGAGGGTGAAACATGGGACCCATGAGACAGCAACCTCAGCGTTCAAAGCGTGAGATCGAAGAAAAAGACAGTGACAAAATATCAGGAGACAAAGATAATCCAAGAAAGAAAACTTTATTGTACATAGAGGATGACATACGGGTGTTAGCGACAGCGGTCTCAACGTTTAAATGCGGCAAGTCAAAGAAAAAGAAAGTACCAGTGGGGGTAAAAAAACTCCGGTAAGGAAAGTTTTATCGATGAGCCAGCAGAGTCCTCAACTACGAGTAAGAAGAAAATCAAAGAAAAAGAGGAAATAAGAACACCGTAGACCAAAAATCCAAGAAAAGAAGGTTTTATAGTACATAGAGGATGACATGCGGGTCCCACGAGCCAGCAGGTTCTCAACGTTCCAAACGTGGCATGAGATCGAAAGAAAAAGGCAAGTGACGAAATATCAGGAAAAATAATTCAAGAAAAGAAACTTGATTGTACATAGAGTATGACATACGTTCCCATTTAGCAGCGACGGTAGCATCACTTAGATTTGAGGCGGCAAGGGATCGAAACAAAAGGAAAGTGACCAAATATGAGGTGCCAAAAAAATCGAAGAAAAAGAAACTTTTATTGTGCATAGAGGATGACATGCGGGTCCCACATGGGCCAGCAGGTTTTCAACGTTTCCAAACATTGACATGA
>JAUUTY010001892.1:0-13034 GCA_030979885.1 Lolium multiflorum
TTAGTGCATAATAAAAATTCACATGTTCAGAGGTGACACAATCATTCTTAACACTTCTGGACATTGCATAAAGCTACTGGACATTAGTGGATCAAAGAAATTCATCCAACATAGCAAAAGAGGCAATGCGAAGAAATAAAAGACAGAATCTGTCAAAACAGAACAGTCCGTAAAGATGGATTTTATTAGGCCACCAGACTTGCTCAAACGAAAATGCTCAAATTGAATGAAAGTTGCGTACATATCTGAGGATCATGCTCGTAAATTGGCTTAATTTTCTGAGCTACCTACAGGGAGGTGGACCCAGATTCGTGACAGCAAAGAAATCTGGAACTGCGCAGTAATCCAAATCTAGTACTTACTTTTCTATCAAAGACTTTACTTGGCACAAAAAAACATAAAACTAAGATAAGGAGAGGTTGCTACAGTAGTAAACAACTTCCAAGACACAAATATAAAACAAGGTACTGTAGCAAAATAACACATGGGTTATCTCCCAAGAAGTTCTTTCTTTATAGCCATTAAAATGGGCTCAGCAGTTTTAATGATGCACTCGCAAGAAATAGTATTTGAAGCAAAAGAGAGCATCAAGAGGCAAGTTCAAAACAAATTTAAGTCTAACATGCTTCCTATATGCATAGGAATCTTGTAAATAAACAAGTTCATGAAGAGCAAAGTAACAAGCATAGGAAGATAAAACAAGTGTAGCTTCAAAAATTTCAACACATAGAGAGGTGTTTTAGTAACATGAAAATTTCTACAACCATATTTTCCTCTATCATAATAACTTAGTAGCAACATGAGCAAACTCAACAATATAACTATCACATAAAGCATTCTTATCATGAGTCTCATGCATAAAATTATTACTCTCCACGTAAGCATAATCAATTTTATTAGTTGTAGTGGGAGCAAATTCAACAAAGTGGCTATCATCATATATAGGAGGCATATTGTAATCATAAAAGAAAATTTTCTCCTCAATGCTTGGGGGACTAAAAATATCATGCTCATCGAGCCAGCTTCCCAAAGCTTAGAATTTTCCATAGCATTAGCAACAATGGTGTTCAAAGCATTCATACTAATAACATTCCCATTAGCATGCATATAAGTTCCATGGGTTTTTTAATTCTCTCTTCAAACACATCATGTCCTAATTCAAGATAAAGTTCATAAAGATCTCTCATATTTTTTCTTGTTTTCCATTATGCTTAACTAGTGAAATAAAAACATGCATGATATTAAGTAAAGTAAAACAAGTAACTAATTTTTGTGTGTTTTTGATATAGAGTGCAAGACAGTAAATAAAGTAAAGCTAGCAACTAATTTTTTTGTGTTTTGATATAATGCAGCAAACAAAGTAGTAAATAAATAAAGCAAGACAAAAACAAAGTAAAGAGGTTGAGAAGTGGAGACTCCCCTTGCGGCGTGTCTTGAGCTCCCCGGCAACGGCGCCAATTTGCTTGATGCGTGTAATTGACACGTCCGTTGGGAACCCAAAGAGGAAGGTGTGATGCGCACAGCGGCAAGTTTCCCTCGGTTAGGAAACCAAGGTTTAATCGAACCAGTAGGAGTCAAGAAGCACGTTGAAGGTTGATGGCGGCGGGATGTAGTGCGGCGCAACACCGGGGATTCCGGCGCCAACGTGGAAACTGCACAACACAACCAAAGTACTTTGCCCCAACGAAACGGTGAGGTTGTCAATCTCACCGACTTGCTGTAAACAAAGGATTAGCCGTATTGTGTGGAAGATGATTGTTTGTAGAGAAAATAGTAAAAACAAGTATTGCAGTAGATTGTATTTCAGTATAAAAGAATGGACCGGGGTCCAGAGTTCACTAGAGGTGTCTCTCCCATAAGATAAAAAGCATGTTGGGTGGACAAATAGTCGGGCAATTGACAAATAGAGGGCATAACAATGCACATACATGACATGATAAGTATAGTGAGATTTAATTGGGCATTACGACAAAGTACATAGACCGCCATCCAACTGCATCTATGCCTAAAAGTCCACCTTCAGGTTATCATCAGGAACCCCACCTCCCGGTATTAAGTTGCAAAGCAGCAGGACAATTGCATTAAGTATGGTGCGTAATGTAATCAACAACTACATCCTCGGACATAGCGCATGTGTTTATCCCTAGTGGCAACAGCACAACACAACCTTAGAACTTTCTGTCATTGTCCCAGGTGTCAATGCAGGCATGAACCCACTATCGAGCATAAGTACTCCCTCTTGGAGTTAAAAGTAAAAACTTGGCCAGAGCCTCTACTAGAAACGGAGAGCATGCAAGATCATAAACAACACATGTGTAATAACTTGATAATTAACATGACATGGTATTCTCTATCCATCGGATCTCGACAAACACAACATATAGAATTACAGATAGATGATCTTGATCATGTTAGGCAGCTCACAAGATCCAACAATGAAGCACAATGAGGAGAAGACAACCATCTAGCTACTGCTATGGACCAATAGTCCAGGGGTGAACTACTCCACTCATCACTCCGGAGGGCGACCATGGCGGTGTAGAGTCCTCAGGGAGATGAATCCCCTCTCGACAGGGTGCCGGGTGAGAGATCTCGAGAATCCCCCGAGATAGGATCGGCGGCGGCGGCGGCGTCTCGTAAGTTTTTTCCGTATCGTGGTTTTTTCGCCTGGGGGTTTCGTGACGGAGGCTTTAAGTAGGCGGAAGAAGGGCGAGTCGGGGGCAGGACAGGGGGCCACACCATGGGGGCGCGCGGGCCCCCCCCCTGGGCCGCCGCCTTGTGGTGTCGCCACCTCGTGGCCCCACTCCGTCTCCTCTTCGGTCTTCTGGAAACTCCGTGGAAAAATAAGGCCCCTGGGTCTTCGTTTCGTCCAATTTTGAGAATATTTCGTTACTAGGATTTCTGAAACCAAAAACAGCGGAAAACAGGAACCGGCACTTCGGCATCTTGTTAATAAGTTAGTTCCAGAAAGTGCACGAATATGACATAAAGTGTGCATAAAACATGTAGGTATCATCAATAATATGGCATAGAACATAAGAAATTATCGATACGTCGGAGACGTATCAGCGTCTCAGGCTAAATTCCGGCGAAGGAAGGCTCAATCGAGGAGGGATAGGGGTATTGGCGAGCTAGGAGGAGAAGGGGAGTGCGATGGTGTGCTGAATTCATCCAGGGGAAGCCGGTATTTATAGGGGCGATGGATGGCCGAGGGCGCAGGGCAGGGTCGACGATGGCGTGGCGTTTCTGGATGGCGAAGGGGCAAGTTAGGGGGTGCGTATCGTTGCAGTCATCCGAGGGGTGCTAGTGAGCTTGACGGCCTGGCTGAGGGGGTCTGAGGCGGCGGCGATGATGGCGTCCGTGCAGTACCGTGGCGGCAGGGAGTTTATCATGGCGGGAGCTAGGGTGCACGCGCAGGCGTTCTAGCATGTCTAGGGTGTAGCTGGGGTAGTGATGAGCGAGCGTGCTCAAGTGGAGGGGAAGAGAAAGGCAATGAGGTCAGGCGAGGCGTGCAGCGCGTCGGGGGCGTCGTGCAGAGCGGCTCACGCGTGTCCCGGCCTTCTGGCGCGTACGAGCCATGCTTGCCTAACAATGGCAGCCCATAAGGGTGAGCTCGGCCGTGCCGAGGCGATGTCACTACAGTGCACGAGAGAGGCTAATTGACATCGTGTGGGAGAGAGTAGGAGCTCAATTAAGCTCGAGTGTACGGTCGTAGGCATGGTGGTGTCCTTGGGCTCGGTACTGTGAAGTTTTTGATCATGCCACCACTCCACTCAGTGCAAACTGGCAGGGCTTGATGCGAGGGGGGAAGTACAGGAGGTTGATGATCACATATGAAAAGGGGTAGAGGCTAAAAACCAGAGGATAATAGCATGTGTTGTAATTCTGAAACTATGCCTGCCATGTGTTTGATGAAATGGCCGCATGAAAATTCTTTTCAAATTTCGAAATTCTTTTTGGTGCAATTCAATTATATAAATAAAGTGATGGAATGGTGGTGGTGGTGTCCATTTTGATGAAGGTTTGCAACATTTCAAATTTGGGGGTTATCTTCTCATTAATTCAAAGTCTCCACTTGTCACCTCCCTACTGGTCAACCTGGTCAACATCAGCACTAATGGTCAACATGAGAGTTGTTCACTTTCATATGGTCTTGGATGACATGGTCATAGTTGACCAAGTTTTGTTTAGGAATCAGAAGATAAATGGGGGCAAAGTGGTGAAGAAAATAAAAATGGGACATGTGACCATTATCACATGTATGTGAGTTTTGAATTTTTCCATTGATTTTAATCTGGTTTCTTTTATGCATTTGTGTTTGTTTTTGTTATATATGAGTTTTAGAATCCATAGGGCAAGCAATGGTGGCCTCATATGAAGATTTGTAAAATTGCCCTTAGTGTATGTGAGTAAAAAAATGGAATTATCTCACCATTTGAATTCTCTCCAATTGATTTGACTTTTATTGACTCTAAAGTGATTCTTATTAGTTTAGAAACATTTTAAGATCATTGAACCCAATTCAAATGGTCTTGTTCAAAGATTTGCAAATTTGGCCTTAATACATAAGAGATGAGGTGTCAAATTTTACTAAACTTGTAAATGGTTGATCTTGCTTTACTTGGACATGGGTTGGGGTCAATTTAGTGTTATTTAGGTTGAGGGTGGTTTCACATCATTTGGTCAAGGTTTAAAGTCATAGGGCAAAATTTGGTGAAATGGCTATGTGTCACATATGCCTCTATGCATATGTTGCATTTGAGTTTTAATTTGACTTGGCTTGACCCAATTGGTGTTGTTGAGTGTTGAAATGGTATATGGAAGTGATCCAACCATTCACCACATGTATTAGGGTCAAGATTCTTAAATTCACATATTTGCTATTTTACTCTCATATGCCTCTATGGCATTTTTAGTTTCTTTTTATTTTCTTTGGAAACCACTTGGATTTGGTTTGATAAGCCTTAGGTAAGGTGTATGAAGGTTTTCCAATCCTTTAAATAAAGTGGAAAGGTCTAGGGTAAAGATTTATAATTATAGCCATAGGCACATATGCCTTTTTCTCATTTAATTTCCTTTTATTTTATTTTAACTAGGATGGTGAGAAGAGGGGTGAGGTTTTAGGGTTTAAGATTATTTCAAATACTAATAACAAGCAATCATGGCAATAGCACAAGAATTAAGCAAGATTATTATGTACCAAACTTAATTTAATAAAAGTTTTTGTTGGTTCCAAAATTTGGAACTAGGGGAATTTAGGCAGTAGGCAATGATTCCTACTATCTCATAGATGCCCAAGAGGCTAAGAAAAACAAGGCGAACAAAACTGACGAGGAGACTAAACGTCCCTGGAATGTCAGGTTGCTTCGACCATTTTACACTTGAGAGCAGGAATGTATGTATCCCTTGTACTCCCTTTTGTAAGCTATGAAAAGGCAAGCGCTGAAGCGCCGATTTCGACAAGTTTTTCGCGTACTCTATTGTTTTCGCCAATTGGCTAACACCCTCTCACGCGGCCGGCTCAGTAACGTGATCCGGTTTCCGACAGCCGGCTTCCGACCAGCTACAGACCGCAACCCGGCTGTCCGGCTGGCGGGAGTAAGTGCCTAGGGAGCCGGCACGCGAAAGACGACTAAGGGAAAGAGTAAAAGCGAGTTGACTTGCAACTTTTCATAAAAGTGCCGGATTGCCGAACTCGGCTCGTTCGACTGAAATACTATCGGCCTCACCCAGCGGCACGCTCTTGATCCGGCGACGGACCGCAAGTCGGACGTACGACCGGCAAGGGCACAGCCAAAGAGTGGGGCGGATGGGAAAAAGCGAACAAGTCGAAAGAAAGCAAGCCGGCACACAAATGATTAACAAACACATTAAAGTGTGCCCTAATAAAAGGATAATAATATTGTCTTACATATGCACCCGGCATCCCGGGGATTTAACAAATTGTCTTGGCAAAAGCAAAGTAAAAAGCTAAGCACAGTGGATCGGGACTTCGACGGGGAGCATCAGCGGAGCCGGCTGCCGGGTCATCCTCAGGCATGTCTGCGTCATCATCTTGCTCCTCCTCGATGTCAGACGGCGGATTCGGATCCTCGATGAAGATGCCCTTGTCGGCCGAGTCGGCTTGGCCAGCACCGGCGCGGCGGCTGCGCCGGCGGTCTTATTTTCCGCCGGAAGCGCGTCCTCCACGCCGGCTCGCCGATTCTCCAGCTGCTCAAGGCTGACCTCGTCATACCAGGAGAGGACGAAGGAAAGCGCCATGTCGGCCCCAGCGCGCGCGGCGGACTCCTTCCAGTCGAGGAAGCGGTCAGGCGCCCTCTCTAGCCAGGCGATGAGGTTGGAGAGGTCTGCGGCAGCGTCTCAATCGGCCACATCAGCGGGATCAGCTCTTCCGCCACCTTCCCGGGCACCCGGCCAAGCTTCGTGATGGGCCCTACGCGGGCGGCCATGCCCGCCAGGTAGTCGACCATGGAGAAGTAGTCCCCGCTCTGCTCACCGGTGGCCTGCCGGCGTGCATCTCGCGCCTCGCCGACCGCCTTCAGCGCCGCCTCCTGCGCCTCAGGGAAGGCCGCTGCAAAGAAGAAACACATCAGAAATCTGTTGAAGACCGGAAAAAGGCATAAAAATGCAAATTTTCGAAGTCCTGAAGTAAGACTGGCGGCAGCCGGCAAGGGTTTCCGACGCGACTGAAGATGGAGATTCGAAGCTCTAGGAAATGGGGCGCGGCAGCAAGGACCGACTGCCCCCGGCCACAAGTGGAGATTCGAAGTAAAGAAAAAGCCCCCGGCGGCGGCGCGGCAGAGCTTGGCTTGCCCCAACTGAAGATGGAGATATTGGAAAATCAAAGTTTCTACCGCCGAGGCACAGAGCCAAGCCGGCAGCGACGGCGAAAGCCGGCAAGGAAGGTTAGGAAAAAATATAAAGACTCACCCGCCAAGCCGCGGTCGAGCCGGCTAATCTCATCCACCCAGCTTGGCGGTGACGGCAGCCGGACTTGGAGGTCACCTCTTGACGACGCAAGTCGCTGCTTGTCCGCCTCCTCTAACCGCTTGCTCAGGGCTTCCACCTTCCCTCCTCAGCCTTCTTGAGGCGGCAAGCTCCTTGAGGTGGTTAGCCTCAGGCTGGCGCGATCGCGTCGGCTCCCCCTCGACCACCTTTAGCTTGGCGGCGGCCGCCGGCCCGTCTCCTCGCTCACGGCGCATTGGGCGCAGGCGGCCCGAAGGTCCGATTCCAGCTGGATCCGGGCGGCCTCAGCTGCAAGTCGCTAAGAAACAAACCGTCAGCCAAAGAAATCTAAGAGAAAAAGAGCAAGTCAAAGGAAAGAAAACCCTACCCTTGGCATCCTTCATTTCCTTGGTGAAACTGCCATCAATCTTGGCCTTGTGGTAGCTGGTCACCACCTTGTTGTACAAGACGGTGCGCCGCTCGTCGACCATCTGAAAAAAGAGTCAATCGTTTAGGCGAAACCTGGGCCGGCTCCGAGCAGCCGGCCCATGCCTCGGAGGGCTACCAGGATAACAATAAAATCGCAGAAAACAAGATGAGACGCCACCTACCTTGTCAGCTTCCTCCAACGTCGCCAGCTGGGCCACGGCCTCGGCGGCTTTGGTCTTCAAGCTGGCTCGGTAGCCAGAGAAGAGCATCTTCAGGGGCGCCGTGCCAGGCTGCCCCTCCCGGCTGATCACCTCGCAGACGTCCGCCTGGTTCCAGGCCTGCTCCATGGTGCCAGCCGAGCCGAAGCTGGAGTCCGAGGCGGACGGCACGCTTACCAGCCGGGCACCCTTGGCCACATGCAGGCCAGTAGGCGACACCGCCGGGCCCTTCGCCTTCACCAACGCCCGGGAGTCGGCGTCCCTGGCGCGCGCTGGCTCCTCCTGCTGAGGCTCCGCCCTCGGCGGCTCCGAAGCCGGAGGCGGCGCGGCTGGCCCGGTGGGAACCACCTCCGGCTCCTCAGGCGGCGCAGCTCCGCCGGCTCCAGCTCCTGCCGCTGGTGGCACACCTCGGCCAGCTCCAGCCGCCGGCCCCAACAGCGGCGCGCGGTGTGGAAACAGGTCGCCAAGAGTGGGCCTCTGGGCCGACTCGCCCTGGGCGCCCTGGCCCGGCGCTGAAGGAGGCGCAGCCGAAGAAGATGCCCCCGCGGGAGGCGGCGTAACCACGCTGGGCGCCGCCGCCGGGCACCGTGATACGTCTCCGACGTATCGATAATTTCTTATGTTCTATGCCTGTATTGATGATACCTACATGTTTTATGCACACTTTATGTCATATTCGTGCATTTTACGGAACTAACCTATTAACAAGATGCCCAAGTGCCGTTGCTGATTTCTGCTGTTTTTGGTTTCAGAAATCCTAGTAACGAAATATTCTCGGAATTGGACGAAACGAAGACCCAGGGGCCTATTTTGCCACGAACCTTCCAGAAGACCGAAGAGCATACGAAGTGGGGCCACGAGGTGGCGACACCACATGGCGGCGCGGCCAAGGGGGGGCCCGCGCCGCCCTGTGGTGTGGGCCCCTCGTCAGGCCCCCGACTCTGCCCTTCCGCCTACTTAAAGCCTCCGTCGCGAAACCCCTGAGGCGAAAAACCACGATACGGAAAACCTTACTGAGACGCCGCCGCCGCCGGAATCCCATCTCGGGGGATTCAGGAGATCGCCTCCGGCACCCTGCCGGAGAAGGGATTCATCTCCCGGAGGACTCTACACCGCCATGGTCGCCTCCGGAGTGATGAGTGAAGTAGTTCACCCTGGACTATGGGTCCATAGCAGTAGCTAGATGGTTGTCTTCTCCTCATTGTGCTTCATTGTTGGATCTTGTGAGCTGCCTAACATGATCAAGATCATCTATATGTAATTCTATATGTTGTGTTTGTCGGGATCCGATGGATAGAGAATACTATGTCATGTTAATTATCAAGTTATTACATATGTGTTGTTTATGATCTTGCATGCTCTCAGTTATTAGTAGAGGCTCTGCCAAGTTTTTGCTCTTAACTTCAAGAGGGAGTATTTATGCTAGATAGTGGGTTCATGTCTCCATTGACACCTGGGACAGTGTGAGAAAGTTCTAAGGTTGTGTTGTGCTGTTGCCTTGCCACTAGGGATAAAACATTGGCGCTATGTCGAGGATGTAGTTATTGATTACATTCGCACCATACTTAATGCAGTATGCATTGCTTTGCAACTTAATGTTTGGAAGGGTTCGGACGATAACCTAAAGGTGGACTTTTTAGGCATAGATGCGGTTGGATGGCGGTCTATGTACTTTGTCGTAATGCCCAATTAAATCTCACTATACTTATCATGTCATGTATGTGCATTGTTATGCCCTCTCTATTTGTCAATTGCCCGACTGTAATTTGTTCACCCAACATGCTTTTATCTTATGGGAGAGACACCTCTAGTGAACTGTGGACCCCGGTCCATTCTTTAATACTGAAATACAAATCTGCTGCAATACTTGTTTTACTATTTTCTCTTGCAAACAATCATCTTCCACACAATACGGTTAATCCTTTGTTACAGCAAGCCGGTGAGATTGACAACCTCACTGTTTCGTTGGGGCAAAGTATCTTGATTGTGTTGTGCAGGTTCCACGTTGGCGCCGGAATCCCTGGTGTTGCGCCGCACTACATCCCGCCGCCATCAACCTTCAACGTGCTTCTTGGCTCCTCCTAGTTCGATAAACCTTGGTTTCTTTCTGAGGGAAAACTTGCTGCTGTGCGCATCATACCTCCTCTTGGGGTTCCCAACGAACGTGTGAATTACACGCCATCAAGCTCTTTTTCTGGCGCCGTTGCCGGGGAGATCAAGACACGCTGCCAGGGGAGTCTCCACTTCTCAATCTCTTTACTTTGTTTTTGTCTTGCTTTATTTTATTTACTACTTTGTTTGCTGCACTTATATCAAAACACAAAAAATTAGTTGCTAGCTTTACTTTATTTACTATCTTGTTTGCTATATCAAAAACACAAAAAAAAATTTAGTTTACTTGCATTTACTTTATCTAGTTTGCTTTATTTACTACTGTAATGGCCAACCCTGAAAATACTAAGTTGTGTGACTTCACTAGCACAAATAATAATGATTTCTTATGCACACCTATTGCTCCACCTACGCAGAATTCTTTGAAATTAAACTTGCTTTACTGAATCTTGTTATGCGAGAGCAATTTTCTGGTGTTAGTTCTCTGATGATGCTGTTGCCCATCTCAATAATTTTGTTGAACTTTGTGAAATGCAAAAGTATAAAGATGTAGATGGTGACATTATAAAATTAAAATTGTTTCCTTTCTCATTAAGAGGAAGAGCTAAAGATTAGTTGCTATCTCTGCCTAAGAATAGTATTGATTCCTGGACTAAATGCAAGGATGCTTTTATTGGTAATATTATCCCCTGCTAAAATTATATCTTTGAGGAGTAGCATAATGAATTTTAAACAATTGGATAATGAACATGTTGCTCAAGCATGGGAAAGAATGAAATCTCTAGGTAAAGAATTGCCCAACCCATGAACTGACTACTTGGATGATCATCCAAACCTTCTATGCAGGACTAAATTTTTCTTCGCGGAATTTATTGGATTCAGCTGCCGGAGGTACCTTTATGTCCATCACTCTTGGTGAAGCAACAAAGCTCCTTGATAATATGATGGTTAATTACTCTGAATGGCACACGGAAAGAGCTCCACAAGGTAAGAAGGTAAATTCTATTGAAGAATCCTCCTCCTTGAGTGATAAGATTGATGCTATTATGTCTATGCTTGTGAATGATAGGACTAATGTTGATCCTAATAATGTTCCATTAGCTTCATTGGTTGCTCAAGAAGAACATGTTGATGTAAACTTCATTAAAAATAATAATTTCAACAACAATGCTTATCGGAACAATTCTAGTAATAACTATAGGCCATATCCTTATAATAATGGTAACGGTTATGCTAATTCTTATGGGAATTCTTACAACAATAATAGGAATACACCCCCTGGACTTGAAGCCATGCTTAAGAATTTATTAGTACACAAACTGCCTTTAACAAATCTGTTGAGGAAAAGCTCAATAAAATTGATATTCTTGCTTCTAACTTGCTGCTGATGTTGATCTTTTGAAATCGAAAGTTATGCCTAATAGGGATATTGAAAATAAAATTGTTACTACAGCAAATGCTATCCAAGTTAGAATTAATGAGAATATAAGATTAATGGCTGAGCTGCGTGCTAGGTGGGATAGAGAAGAAAATGAAAAACTAGCTAAAGAGAAAAATGTAGCTAAAGTTTGGACTATTACCACCACTAGCAATGCTAATGATTCACATGTTGCTGCACCTCCTACTATCAATGGTAAAATAATTGGTGTTGGCAATGCTTCTACTCCTAGTGCAAAGCGTACAAAATTACCTGAAATTGCTAAAACTGCTGAAACTGCTTGTGATAAAGCTGCTGAAATTTTTTCCAACCTTGGGAATGATGATCCCATTGCTGTAGCTCATAATGATTTAGATTTTGATGATTGCCACATCTCCGAAGTTATAAAGTTCTTACAAAAACTTGCTAAAAGTCCTAATGCTAGTGCTATAAATTTGGCTTTCACAAACATATTACAAATGCTCTCATAAAAGCTAGAGAAGAGAAACTAAAACTTGAAACTTCTATTCCTAGAAAGCTAGAGGATGGTTGGGAGCCCATCATTAAAATGAGAGTCAAAGATTTTGATTGTAATGCTTTATGTGATCTTGGTGCAAGTATTTCTGTTATGCCTAAAAAGTCTATGATATGCTTGACTTGCCACCATTGAAAAATTGTTATCTGGATGTTAATCTCGCTGATAATGCTAAAAAGAAACCTTTGGGGAAAGTTGATAATGTTCATATTATGGTTAACAATAACCTTGTCCCCGTTGATTTTGTTGTCTTGGATATTGAATGCAATACATCTTGTCCCATTATATTGGGAAGACCTTTTCTTCGAACTGTTGGTGCTATCTATTGATATGAGGAAAGGTAATATTAAATATCAATTTCCTCTCAAGAAGGTATGGAACACTTCCCTAGAAAGAGAATGAAGTTACCTTATGATTCTATTATTAGAACAAATTATGATGTTGATGCTCATCTCTTGATGTTACTTGATTTACACTTTCTGCGCCTAGCTGAAAGGCGTTAAAAAAAGCGCTTATGGGAGACAACCCATGTTTTTACTACAGTACTTTGTTTTATATTTGAGTCTTGGAAGTTGTTTAATACTGTAGCAACCTCTCCTTATCTTAGTTTTGTGTTTTGTTGTGCCAAGTAAAGTCTTTGATAGAAAAGTAAGTACTAGATTTGGATTACTGCGCAGTTCCAGATTTCTTTGCTGTCACGAATCTGGGTCTATCTCTCTGTAGGTAGCTCAGAAAATTAAGCCAATTTACGAGCATGATCCTCAGATATGTACGCAACTTTCATTCAATTTGAGCATTTTCGTTTGAGCAAGTCTGGTGGCCTAATAAAATCCATCTTTACGGACTGTTCTGTTTTGACAGATTCTGTCTTTTATTTCGCATTGACTCTTTTGCTATGTTGGATGAATTTCTTTGATCCATTAATGTCCAGTAGCTTTATGCAATGTCCAGAAGTGTTAAGAATGATTGTGTCACCTCTGAACATGTGAATTTTTATTATGCACTAACCCTCTAATGAGTTGTTTCGAGTTTGGTGTGGAGGAAGTTTTCAAGGATCAAGAGAGGAGTATGATGCGATATGATCAAGGAGAGTGAAAGCTCTAAGCTTGGGGATGCCCCGGTGGTTCACCCCTGCATATTATAAGAAGACTCAGCGTCTAAGCTTGGGGATTAAGGCATCCTTCTTCATGTTTCTTTGATATCGGAGTTCCTCCCCTGAAACTATATTTTTTATTCCGACATCTTATGTACTTTGCTTGGAGCGTCGGTTGTTTTTGTTTTTGTTTTTGTTTTGTTTGAATAAAATGGATCCTAGCATTCTTTATGGGAGAGAGACACGCTCATTGTAGCATATGGACAAGTATGTCCTTAGGCTCTA
>JAUUTY010001893.1:0-12913 GCA_030979885.1 Lolium multiflorum
ACTTACTGGAGCTCTTCTGCTTCTGAGTAATTATCAATTACCCACTCAAGTTAAGGTATAACCCTTACTTCCTCGAGATATGAACCTCGACTTCTGGTCTGACATCCTTCTGAGTACTATTATATGGATACTTCCACCAATCTTATGAAAATAGGATCGGACTTCCTCTCAGTTCAGACCTTCTTCTTCGTCTTTCATACTCCAAATCATATCTTAATACTTCTCCTTCAATCTTCCTCTCCCCCTTGGAGTTTACTAATGATCTTTAAACTCCTTTTCTTCTAATCATTAAACTCCAAGGTAGAAGATTGGTTTAAGTCTGGTTTATTTTGTACCTTTCTAAAGTCTCACGAAGAATTCTTTGTGGTGTATCCACACGGATTGTGGGTATCGATGTGAATCACTCTGACTAAATATTTATTAGCTGCGGAATACAGAAGCTGCCGTCCCCTCTTTCCTTTAAGTGAAGGAAACGATTAGCTGTGGACTATTTGTTACCAGCTGCAGACTATCTAACACAAGATGTGGCTTATTGGTTACCAGTTGTGGCTATGTTATGGTTCTAGTCCACATCTACCTACCAGTTGTGGCTACTTTTATAGTTTTAGTTAAGATATACCTCACTTCACATACTTTCTCTTTATGACTATCCTATATCAGCTGCGGTCTTATTATACCAGCTGCGACTTCACTTGTCTATTTTCCTTCTTCTAAGGTTTGTTTTGCAAGATAACCACTTGTTGACACTATGAAAATAGTATTGTAAGTGACTTCACTTGCATTCCCTTCTTTCATAATGAATATGGCTCCACTTCTACTGCTCCATATTCACTATTTTCTCACTTTCATGGTACTTCCATGTTGAAGTACTCCTTGATTAAGGATAAAAGTGAGTTTGATTGGTCCTTCCTTAGAGTATTGTGGTTACTTCCCACATTTTTACTTCCTTCTTCTAGTGAACCTTCATCTTGTCTTCAAATCTTCAGAATTCGTCACTTCCTCACACAAATACACCCTCTAGACCTATAACATCAAGTAAGAGCTTGATATTGCAACATGCATTTGCATATCAAAGTCAAACTTCATGTATGGATCTAGTCAATCAATAAAAATCAATAAAATCCAAGAAAATCCAGCTTTGTGCTTATAATACACATCTTTATATGCCTGAATATAATAGTTGGGTAAGACATCCCTAAACATCAGGCTCAGATGTAGTATATAACACCACATAAGATAGGCTTAGGTTGTGATACTTAGCACAAATATGTGGATTTCTACTATTTATCTCAACATTTATCTTAATTGCACATTTGCAATGAGACAAACTTGAAACAAAATGGCCTGGGATAGTTGAAGTTAACCTAGTTTTCTTTGGAAATACTAACAAAATAGGATACCATATATATGTGCTATTGAGGACTACTTCCAATAATACAACTAGTTCTAACATGTCTACTCTAAACACATGATTGTTTAGAATATACCACCTATAACTCTAGGATTTCTCTATGTGATATGCTCTAAATAAGCCTTCTTTAAATTAAGGACTATGGTTCTAACATACTTGGTACAATTATTAGGATTTTAAGGCCTAAGCTTTCGAACTATTCCCTAAATCCTACTCCTTATCATACTTCTGTTATCATACTTATGATGATGTTCTATTCCATCACATCATGACTCTCAAGTGAATCATATATGATTACCAACTCTACCATGAAAAGTATACTTATATGATTCCTATCACTCTTCCTTACCTCCTATGATTGACTCATCATAGGCATATACTACCTCATATTACTTATCTACATTACTTAACATTAGTCATTTGACATTTTAAATGACTCTTACTTAACCATAACTTGCATTGATATACTTCTTCCAATAGGATATCTTCCTTATGGTTGTATCCTCTCTTTGGACATGTATTGTATACCAACTGTGGTCTACTACCACCCAATTATCTTAAGCTCCAGTGGTGTTCTAGTTAGTTGGGAATGAAGCAAGATAACTCACTAACTCTACTTAAGAAAATAGATAAGAAAGATTGACTCAAGTGTGTCAGGATTATTCTCAAGTGAATACCCATCTCAAGTCAAAAGAATAGTTGGCTTAGCCTAGTTGACTTAGCTAAGGCTACTTCCTATAGACACTACCAAACCTATAGGTCTCCTTTAAAGGGTTTTAAATCCTAGGGTCAAGCATTTGCTTTCTGATACATTTGTGGTGACCAGCGTACCAACACACGTAGTGTAGTACACAAGTCGTTGACATAACACGAAACACCGTTCCACTCATATTACATCCCTCAGAGTGGTACAACAGAAACATATGCGAGTCCAAGGTATGTCTATAGAAGGATACACAAGCTGTTTACAGAAGATCAACACATCCTCCTACTTTACAGTGAGGTAAAACTTCAAATAAAGCTCCAGAAGAACGACTCGTAGTCTAACTTATTGCTAACTTAAGCTTCAGAGCTACTAGGCTTGCTATAGAAATCTAGCTACTTAGGTGCTAGAATTAGGGAAAAGTTCCCTTCTATTACTAGTCAAGTTTCCACTTTAGTTGCTGCAGCAGTTGACTTCATTGACTTCTTTGCTTGGATTTCTTCATCTTGTTGAGTTGACTCCTTTGTCTTGAGTTCCAGGTGGATTCTCCTGGTCCTCCATAGCTGGCAGGGGATTTAAGAGTGGGATGAGTACGGGCGTACTCAACAAGTTCATATTAGGGAAATAGGTGTATCATGCACTAGCTACAGCCATGAGACCAGAAAGTCATAGGCAAATGCAAGTTTTCATAAACATTTCTTCAAGGTTTATTTTATTCTGAAAACTATGCCCGTCGGTCTTCACAGGTTGCCTAGAACTTCATGGAGTTCCTTTCACGCAGCGTTCGCAGTTCCTTCCGAACGAGGGAGTGACCGATCTAGTCGGTATCCTCTGCGAGTGCGTTACTTTTCCCATAGAGACCTTATCCTTGTTGCCAACCAGGCGCAAGCTTTCCCGTCCACACTTCCTTGGTGTGAGGCCAGGTGTAAGATCCAAGTCCACACCGCCTTCTCCGCGACCTCGCAGACCCACCCTTTTGTAAGTCTGTCCTCTCCTATATCTATGGGTAGACTAACACAGGCACTTGTTCTCTCCTATATCTAATGGTAGACTGTGCCGGACCACATGTCCCCACCTTTACCAAAGATAGACTGATCCGAACAACTTATGTGCCCTGTTCTATACACCATAGATAGACTGATCCGGACAACCCTTACAATCCTTCATAGACCAATAATAAGTCTACCCTCTCCTTTATCTAATGGTAGACCGTGCAAGACCACATGTCCCCACCTTTACCAAAGATAGACCGATACGGGCAACCCTTATCACCAGTCCGTTGGCATGCGAGAGGGAAAAGATACAGCTGACTTCCCCAGAGCCATTATAGATCTTATGGTCAACGCGGTATGTACGGCGCTAGAATCACTAGACGGCATTGGTACTTAGTCCTAGATGAATAGTACCCGTGCAATGGAACCTCCACCAATCAACACATACCATGGTTCCATTGCCCACCACATAGTCATATTCATAATTGTAAAATAATATTTGCTTTTCAATGCAAGAGTGATAAGTATAATACTTTGCATATAATTTGATAAAAATAATCAAATGACATGAGCAAGCGATGAACTTGCCTTTCTTGACTGCAAGATTATGCAGGCAAAAGCTTTGATATGTGAGAACTCCAAATTCTGAAATACCATCATTGTCCGGTAAGGACAATGTTTAAAGAACTAGCAAAGATGCTATAATGCATAGTATGAGATGCAATCGTCCCGAGCGTAACCTAACCTCAACGATTTAGGATGGATGAGTTGTAAAGATTTCTTTAGGGTGTGTTGCACTTTTAGGATGATTCTCAAACAAGGTTCTTATTAGGGTTGGTGATATGAATAGCATAAGCAAGTAATATGATGCAACATAACAAGCATATATTCAAAGGATAGTAGTGGAATAGTATGTAAAGGACAATTGTCAATTTTATGTTCTATTGGACATGGTTGATGATTATTTATACTATATTTCAAAAGAATAACTTTTGAAGAATATTTTAATTAAGAAGTAATAAGTATTTCAACTAAGACTAGGACTCTAGGGTTTGATTGACCTTTGTTCTTCAAAAGAATAACTTTTGAAGAACAGGTTAATAAGAATGAGAACTACTATAAATAGAAGCTATGGCTTCTAGGGTTTACTATAGCTTTTCATGTTCTTGACTAGGGAATCTCTAATGGCTTCTAAACTAGATGGTTTATTACTTTCTAAGTAGGGTTTAGTTGAATAGGAGCATATGATGTGAATTGCTACACAAGATTGGTACTAGGGTTTATCATTAGGGTTCAACTAGGGTTTGATGGTTTAGGTTGATCTTAATGGTGTGGTATATAGGAGTGGTGATCAATGGTGCTAATATGTGGTTAGCAAGCTAGGGTTTGTTCCTAAGTGGCACTAATGGATCATACAAGTATTAATCAAAAATAAAAACATGAAATGAGGGTCTCATGTGAATTGGTTTTGTCTTAGTGGATCATGAGCATACATTCATTGGTTGCTTATCAAAGTTCTACAAGTAAAGTGAGTGGGTATGATCACATGGGCTAAACCCCTAGGGTTTTAGGATTGCAACTATTAAGGATGAGCACATAAAATAATGGGTTCAAGGTCTTACTTATATTAGAACTAGGGTTTCTAATTATGATACAATTCTTAAAGTAATAATTAGTACTAGAATTAATGTGATTAATTACTTTGCACAAAATTAATAATAGATTGACATTTTATTAATTTTCACATGAATTAATAATTAGAGTAACTCCTATTTAGGTTTAATTTAGAACTCAGGGTTTAATTAGGAACTAGGGTTTATAATTATTAGGTTCAAAAATAATAGCTTGCTAATTAAAAATGTTTGAGTTCACAATATTTAAGCTACCAATATAATATTGGCTTTTGATATTTTCTTGAGTTATTATTATTTAAAGAAAATAGAAAATAGTAATATGCCACTTAGGGTTTATGAATTACCACTAATAATGAAGGTAATGCAATTATGGTAAATAAAAATTAATCTTAACATTTTACTTAGTTACTGAATAGTTAAAATTTAATTTTTATAACTTCACTAATTATTGAACTCAAATTGTATTTTAAATAAATGAAATGGCATAATTAATAATTAAAATAAGTGAATTTTGATTTTGACACACATTTTTGTTTTATATTTTATTTGAATAGAGTTTATTTTTGTGAGCATTTTGATATATTATTCATATTTTTCTGAGTTGAAATGAATTTTATATGATTTTACAAAGTTTCTCTATTTACTGGTTTTAAAATTAAACCTAAATACTAAACGTCTGAGACGGATCTAACCCCCAGACACGGACAGGTGGATCCCACGTAGCCAGCTCGGTTATATGTGTGGGCGTGGGTGATCAAGAGTTGAGCGGAGGTAAGCTGACCACGTCACTCCTTGGGAAGGCGCCAGGCGACGACGACAAGGGCTACGGGGGCGAGATAGATGCTACCGTCAAGTGCGTTAAAACCGCGAGTCGATGCTGAGTACGTGAGCATCAACGCCACCACCGATAGGTCACCGGAGCAACTCCGGCGAGCATCTCTGCGGCGGCGGGCTCCGGCCAAAATGCGAGAATAGGCTACAGACGGCTATAAGACGCGAATTAGGGGTCTATGGATGCGCAATCTTACGTTGAAGCTCAAGGTGTGGTCGGCTCCGGCGATTGTCGACGGAGACGACGATGATTGGCGATTTCCCGGCGAACCCGAGTGAAAGGGAACGGCTTGATTCCGGCGATAGGGACCTCCCCGTGATGCTGGGCTCCTCCCAGATGATCTCCTTGACGATGCGCTCCTCCACGACCAAACGACAGCCTCCGGGGTGACTCCAATCGACGGCACCGTGGTGGTCACCGGCGATAGCTCTCAGATGATTGGGGGATTTTTAGGAAGCGAAAAGGAAATTGAAAGGGCCTCGGAGGATTAGGGTTCTTCGGCGGTCCTCCACGTGCTTTTATAGGCTCGGAGGTGGTCGGCAATGGCGACACGACGACGATGGCCGGCGCAGATGGAAGGTTGGTTATCAACATGATTCGAGCGCGAATCTTAGCGCAAGTGGATAGGACGGACGCGAGAGAGGTTCGGCGAAGCTCTGAGTGTGTCTGCAGCGTCCGGGACATGCTTATCGTCGACGAGATCGTGGCCTACTGGCCTCGCCGCGCTGTCGTGCTCGGAGACGACGACGGTGAAGTCATTTCTCCACGCACGATTCTTAAAGCAAGCGAACGGTATTTGGTTTGGGCTGGGTTGCTACTGGGCTGACTGTTGGACTGCTGCGGTGGGCTGCTGCGGCCAGGTCTGGTAAGTTTCTTTTCTATTTTCTGTTTTATTTTCTGTTTTCTATTTTGTTGTTTGAATTCAAATTTGAATTATGTTTTGTCTTGCAGGTTATAAAATATTTGAATATCAAAACAATTTGACAATGCTACCTAATGTATTGTTTTGTTTATAAACAACCATTTTATAATTGATTAATTTGAGGTTCTTATGATGCACAAGTTAACATTAAAAATAGATATAAATTTTAGGGTTCAACCCAATTTCTTTTAATTTTAGAAATCAAATTTGTTTAAATGTTTTAAAATTTAGAACATGTGCATGGTGAACATATTATTAGTTTTTAACTAAAGTGCTTAACCATATTGATTATTCACATAAAAATTAATTATGGCTAGGGTTTAACAAATGGTAAAGGAAATGGGATTGGTTCATGATTTTATGTGAGTGATTATTTCTAGGGTTTAAGAAAATGGTTGAACAAACTCTATAATTATCAATCTTGCTTAGCAACTTCTAGCTTAAATTATCTGAGATAGATCTTATGCTCATCATGGTTAACTCAACTACTTATCTGAATACTATTTTATTTGGTTCACTCAACAAGGTATTTGGATAGCAAAGTAAAATAGGGTATTGGGTTCATCCTACTCACCAAATGGTATTTAATACTAAGCATTTATAACTTGGTTTATACTTGTGATCCATGATACACAAGTGGGGACATAATATTTTAGGGTGAATCCTATGTGAAGGTTTAGGGTTTTGCATACTCTTCACTAAACTGAAATATAAATAGGCATGAGGCATGGCAGGGTTCTACTTATAATCCAAAGTAATACTTGGATTGGTATTCAGATGTGGTCTAGGATTTTAGTAGTGATCACTAATAGAATATGGCTCTCACCTCCAAGATTAAAGGTTGGTTTGAACAAGTAAGATTTAATACTACTCTAATATTCTCTAAGATAGTCATGGCTAGGATTAGCATCTATATACTCTCTCACTTCTAATGTCTTCTAATAGCCTAAGGTCCTACTCAAGAGATGATGATAAGATTCTCTAAATATATGGTTTGCCTAGGAATTTCTACCTTGGTATCTTATGTAGCTTGTTCTTCTGGAAATCTGATAAACCTGCATCTTGTGGCATGCCTCCACCTCCTAGCTTCTTCATATGGATCCTAGCTAATGTATGGAGTGGCTCTATGTGTTTGTTTTCTTGTATCATGCTACAAGATGACCAAATGGAGGAAGGGTGTGGATCCTTTTATAGGCTTGGGCAAGCTCTAGTATCATGACACATAGGTGGGTGACTCTTGTTTTAGTTTGATGAGTAAGGTGCTTGGGTGTCATGCCCTCATCCATAGCAATCCTTTGAGCATGAGGTGGCATAGCTTGGAAAGCAAGTCATGTAGATATTTTCATCCTATGTGGCAAGATCATTATCCTCTCATATGATTTATTTTTGGATAGCCAAGTGGCATTTGCTACTAAATATCTTGTGGATGGTTTTATTATTGTGGATGAGTCACTATATCATATTGGATTGGATTTATATTATAATATTGATCAAAAGATCAAGGTTGAAGGTTATTCCTCAATTTTGGATAGTTGGTGTTTGATTGCACCAAGGCATGATCATATGAGTTTCAAAATACTCATGAGTAGTTTTATTCAAATAGTTTGAACTATAATTTGTAATGTAAATGGATTTAGTTTTATGATATTCCATATATTTAATAAGTTATGATTTAAATAAGAATGTGTGGCCTTTATGCACTTTAGACCCTATGATTTACCTTATTTATTAATAAGTTTAGAATTGAATTATATTACACACAAAAGTAGTTGAAGATACACCATGAGAATCATGGTAAAAACATTTATTTAGTAAAAGATATGGAAAAGATAAGTAAAGAATAGTTTCTTAATTCTTTTGATTTATGGTTGAATAATTATTCATGTGTTGTTGTAAGAAATGTCATGTTAAGATCTTTTATAGGATCTTGTAGTTGACCCTTACTTAAGGTGTTGTTTGTTGTACAACTAATTCCATTTGATCTAGCCCATAGATCAAATCATCTCTACCCAAAACAAGGTTTTAGCAAAGTCACATTGAGGTTTATAGCGCTTGACTTGATGATCTACTTCAATTCCACCAAGGTCAAGTGAAACTTCAGTTACTGTGACTGTTTTACTTTAAAGCGCGAAAATTCCCCAGATTTTCTATGCATGAATGCAATGCACACTTTGGTGTTCTCTCATTTTGTAGCCTCTAAACCTGGGATATTACAGCCTCTCCCCCTTAAACTGAACTTCGTCCCGAAGTTCGAACGCTCTCACGTTTCGGAATGTGGAACGGACTTGAACAGATCACAATCCTTTCAAACTCCCTAGTGATCTCATTAGATATAATTGAATATATCCCTTGTCTCGATCCTTCATGAAGTCTGATGTATGGCACTGATACTTTCTTCAATTCTATGATTTCTTCCAACACTCTAAGCTTATAGGCTTACTCTCCAAAGATTCTTGGATTAGGACATCTTCTTATGCTAATGGGCTTTACTAATGGTTGTGGTGACATCTTCCTATTTGGGTACTCAAAGCTTGGTTCTACCAGCTGCGATAATCCAGCTGCGATGTCCAAACCTTAATTCTAAAGGATTTGTTTAAAGTAAGGTATTGTTGTCCCTTACTACCATAACGAAAGTAATGGTACTTAGTAAGGTATTTACAATAGGCATGGTCCTGGTTGTTTAGTCCTACGAATGGATTAGACTCATTTAGTCCATCCAATCATGGCCTCTAGTTTATACTAGTTATCTTCCTTTTGGTTTCTTTAGGTTCCATGAAAGGAATCTTTCTAATAGGCTTATGTTTTGGTATGGTCAAACCCTTCGGTCTTTTGTTTTCTTAGACTTTGATTGTCCTCCAACATCTTCTTCATCCAACTTCATTAGCTTAGACTCTTCTGCTTCTGAGTAATTATCAATTACCCACTCAAGTTAAGGTATAACCCTTACTTCCTCGAGATATGAACCTCGACAACCTCCTGAGAGTACTATTATATGGATACTTTCCACCAATCTTATGAAAATAGGATCGGACTCCTCTCAGTTCAGACCTTCTTCTTCGTCTTTCATACTCCAAATCATATCTTAATACTTCTCCTTCAATCTTCCTCTCCCCCTTGGAGTTTACTAATGATCTTCAAACTCCTTTTCTTCTAATCATTAAACTCCAAGGTAGAAGATTGGTTTAAGTCTGGTTTATATTTTGTACCTTTCTAAAGTCTCACGAAGAATTCTTTGTGGTGTATCCACACAGTTGTGGGTATCCAATGTGAATCCTCCGACTAAATATTTATTAGCTACGGAATACCAGCTACGGAATCCCTCTTTCCTTTAGAGAAAGAACGATTAAGCTGTGGACTATTTGTTACCAGCTGCAGACTATCTAACACAAGATGTGGCTTATTGGATACCAGTTGTGGCTATGTTATGGTTCTAGTCCACATCTACCTACCAGTTGTGGCTACTTTTATAGTTTTAGTTAAGATATACCTCACTTCACATACTTTCTCTTTATGACTATCCTATATCAGCTGCGGTCTTATTATACCAACTGCGACTTCACTTGTCTATTTTCCTTCTTCTAAGGTTTGTTTTGCAAGATAACCACTTATTGACACTATGAAAATAGTATTGTAAGTGACTTCACTTGCATTCCCTTCTTTCATAATGAATATGGCTCCACTTCTACTGCTCCATATTCACTATTTTCCCACTTTCATATGGTACTTCCATGTTGAAGTACTCCTTGATTAAGGATAAAAGTGAGTTTTGATTGGTCCTTCCTTCAGATTGTGGTTACTTCCCACATTTTTACTTCCTTCTTCTAGTGAACCTTCATCTTGACTTCAAAATCTTCAGAATTCGTCACTTCCACACGAATACCTTTACCCTCTAGATCTATAACATCAAGTAAGAGCTTGATATTGCAACATGCATTTGCATATCAAAGTCAAACTTCATGTATGGATCTAGTCAATCAATAAAAATCAATAAAATCCAAGAAAATCCAGCTTTGTGCTTATAATACACATCCTTATAGGCCTGAATATAATAGTTGGGTAAGACATCCCTAAACATCAGGCTCAGATGTGTAGTATATACACCACATAAGATAGGCTTAGGTTGTGATACTTAGCACAAATACGTGAATTTCTACTATTTATCTCAACATTTATCTTAATTGCACATTTGCAATGAGACAAACTTGAAACAAAATGGCCTATAGGATAGTTGAAGTTAACCTAGTTTTCTTTGAAATACTAACAAAATAGGATACCATATATATGTGCTATTGAGGACTACTTCCAATAATACAACTAGTTCTAACATGTCTACTCTAAACACATGATTGTTTAGAATATACCACCTATAACTCTAGGATTTCTCTATGTGACATGCTCTAAATAAGCCTTCTTTAAATTAAGGACTATGGTTCTAACATACTTGGTACAATTATTAGGATTTTAAGGCCTAAGCTTTCGAACTATTCCCTAAATCCTACTCCTTATCATACTTATGTTATCGTACTTATGATGTTCTACTCCATCACATCATGACTCTCAAGTGAATCATATATGATTACCAACTCTACCATGAAAAGTATACTTATATGATTCCTATCACTCTTCCTTACCTCCTATGATTGACTCATCATAGGCATATACTACCTCATATTACTTATCTACATTACTTAACATTAGTCATTTGACATTTTAAATGACTCTTACTCAACCATAACTTGCATTGATATACTTCTTCCAATAGGATATCTTCCTTATGGTTGTATCCTCTCTTTGGACTACCATGTATTGTATACCAACTGTGGTCTACTACCACCCAATTATCTTAAGCTCCAGTGGTGTTCTAGTTAGTTGGGAATGAAGCAAGATAACTCACTAACTCTACTTAAGAAATATAGATAAGAAAGATTGACTCAAGTGTGTCAGGATTATTCTCAAGTGAATACCCATCTCAAGTCAAAAGAATAGTTGGCTTAGCCTAGTTGACTTAGCTAAGCATCTTCCTATAGACACTACCAAACCTATAGGTCTCCTTTAAAGGGTTTTAATCCTAGGGTCAAGCATTTTGCTCACGATACCAGTGTGGTGACCCGGCGTACCAACCGTGGTGTAGTACACAAGTCCGTTGACATAACACAGAGTGAAACCATAGTTCCACTCATATTACATCCCTCGAGTGGTACAACGAAACATGTCTTGAGTCCAAGGTATGTACATAGAAGGATACACAAGGCTGTTCTGAGAAGATCAACACGACTCCTACTTTCACAGGGTAAAACTTCCAAATAAAGCTCGAAGAGCATTTCGTGTAGTCTAACTTATTGTAACCAAGCTTGAGCTAGGCTTGCTATAGAAATCTAGCTACTTAGGTGCTAGGATTAGGGAAAGGCTCCCTTCTATTACTAGTCTAAGTTTCCACTTTAGTTGCTGCAGCGGTTGACTTCATTGACTTCTTTGCTTGGATTCTTCATCTTGTTGCGTTGAGCTCATGTCTTGAGTTCACGTGGAGATTCTCTCAGGTGCCTCCATAGCTAAAGCGGGGGGATTTAAAGTGGGATGGTACGAGCGTACTCCGGTAGGATTCATATTAGGAAATAGATGTATCATGCACTAGCTACGGCCACCAGACCCGAAAGTCATAGGCAAATGCAGGTTTCACTTAAACATTTCTTCAAGGTTTATTTTATTCTGAAAACTATGCTCGTCTTCCACGGGTTGACTAGAGCTTCATGGAGTTCCTTTCTGCCAGCGTTCGCGGTTCCTTCCGAGCAGGTGGCTTGATCTGGTCGGTATCCTCTGCGAGTGCGTTACTTTTCCCCTTAAGAGACCTTATCCTTGTTGCCAACCAGGCGCAAGCTTTCCCGTCCACACTTCCTTGGTGTGAGGCCAGGTGTAAGATCCAAGTCCACACCTTCTCCGTGACCTCGCAGACCCACCCTTTTGTAAGTCTGTCCTCTCCTATATCTATGGGTAGACTAACACAGGCACTTGTTCTCTCCTATATCTAATGGTAGACTGTGCAGGACCACATGTCCCCACCTTTACCAAAGATAGACTGATCCGAACAACTTATGTACCCTGTTCTGCACACCATAAAGATAGTACGTCAGGACAACCCATACAATCCTTCATAGGCAGATAATAAGTCTACCTCTCCTATATCTAATGGTAGACCGTAGACCATCCCCACCTTTACCAAAGATAGACTGATCCGAACACCTTATTACCAGTCCGTTGGCATGCGAGAGGAAAAAGATACAGCTGCTTCCCAGAGCCATTATAGATCTTATGGTCAACGCGGTATGTACGGCGCTAGAATCTTCAGACTGACATTGTACTTAGTCTAGATGAATAGTGCCGTGCAATGGAACCTCCATAATCCAACATACCATGGTTCATTG
>JAUUTY010001894.1:0-12847 GCA_030979885.1 Lolium multiflorum
CTCGCATTTGGATTTCTCGCTTTTGATTATTCTCAACTTAGACATCCATACCGGGACAACATGGACAATGATAATGGACTCCTCTTAAATGCATAAGCATGTAGCAATGATTATTGTTCTCATATGAGATTGAGGATATATGTCCAAAACTGAAACTTCAACCATGATTCATGGCTTTAGTTAGCGGCCCAATGTTCTTCTCTAACAATTTTGCATGCTCCAACCACTAAAATGATAGACCTTCAGACAAGACGGACATGCATAGCAACTCACATGATATTCAACAATAGTTGATGGCGTTCCCCAGAAGCATGGTTATCGCACAACAGGCAACTTAATAAAATATAAAGTGCATAAGTACATATTCAATACTACGATAGTTTTTAAGGCTATTTTGTCCCATGAGCTATATATTGCAAAGGTGAATGATGGAATTTTTAAAGGTAGCACTCAAGCAATTTACTTTGGAATGGCGAAGCAAGAAATACCATGTAGTAGGTAGGTATGGTGGACACAAATGGCATAGTAGTTGGCTCAAGTATTTTGGATGCATGAGAAGTATTCCCTCTCGATACAAGGTTTAGGCTAGCAAGGTTATTTGAAGCAAACTCAAGGATGAACAAGTGCAGCAAAACTCACATAAAAGACATATTGTAAACATTATAAGACTCTACACCGTCGTCTTCCTTGTTGTTCAAAAACTCAATACTAGATATTATCTAGACCTTAGAGAGACCAAATATGCAAATCAAATTTTAGCAAGCTCTATGTATTTCTTCATTAATGGGTGCAAAGCATATGATGCAAGAGCTTAAACATGAGCACAACAATTGCCAAGTATCACATTATCCAAGACATTTTAGAATTACTACATGTAGCATTTTCCAATTCCAACCATATAACAATTTAACGAAGAAGAAACTTCGCCTTGAACATTATGAGTAAAGCCTAAGGACACATGTGTCCATATGCAACAGCGGAGCGTGTCTCTCTCCCACAAAGTGAATGCTAGGATCCATCTTATTCAAACAAAAACAAAAACAAAAAAACCGACGCTCCAAGCAAAGAATACAAGATGTGATTGAATAAAAATATAGTTTCAGGGGAGGAACCTGATGATGTTGTCGATGAAGAAGGGGATGCCTTGGGCATCCCCAAGCTTAGACGCTTGAGTCTTCTTAAAATATGCAGGGGTGAACCACGGGGGCATCCCCAAGCTTAGAGCTTTCACTCCTCTTGATCTTAGTATATCAATCCTCCTCTCTTGACCCTTGAAAACTTCCTTCACACCAAACTTCAAGCAAACTCATTAGAGGGTTAGTGCACAATTAATAATTCACTCATTCAGAGGTGACACAATCATTATTTTCACTTCTGGACATTGCATAATGCTACTGGACATTAATGGATCAAAGAAATAAATCCAACATAGCAAAAGAGGCAATGCGAAATAAAAGACAGAATCTGTCAAAAACAGAACAGTCCGTAAAGACGAATTTAGAAATGGCACCAGACTTGCTCAAATGGAAAAACTCAAAACTAATGAAAGTTGCGTACATATCTGAGGATCACGCTCGTAAATTGGCAGATTTTTTTTTTTTTTTTTCAGAGAATTGTGCCCAGATTCGTGACAGACAGCAATGCTGTTTCTGCGCAGCGATCCCAAATATAACATCAACTTTGACATAGAAACTTTACTTGGCACAAAAACTTGATAAGGAGAGGTTGCTACAGTAGTAAACAACTTCCAAGACTCAACAAAACAAAAAATTGCTGTAGGTAAAAACATGGGTTGTCTCCCATAAGCGTTTTTCTTTAACGCCTTTCAGCTAGGCGCAGAAAGTGCAAATCAAGTAACATCGAGAGTAGAAGCATCAACATCATAGCTTGTTCTAATAATAGAATCAAAAGGCAACTTCATTCTCTTTCTAGGGAAGTGTTCCATACCTTTCTTGAGAGGAAATTGATATTTAATATTACCTTCCCTCATATCAATAACAGCACCAACAGTTCGAAGAAAAGGTCTTCCCAACACAATAGGACAAGATGCATTGCATTCGATATCCAAAACAACAAAATCAACGGGGACAAGGTTATTGTTAACCGTAATATGCACATTATCAATCCTCCCCAAAGGTTTCTTTAACATTATCAGCAAGATTAACATCCAAATAACAATTCTTCAATGGTGGCAAGTCAAGCATATCATAAATCTTTTTAGGCATAACAGAAATACTTGCACCAAGATCACATAAAGCATTACATTCAAAGTCATTGAATTTCATTTTAATGATGGGCTCCCAACCATCCTCTAACTTTCTAGGAATAGAAGTTTCAAGTTTTAGTTTCTCTTCTCTAGCTTTTATGAGAGCATTTGTAATATGTTTTGTAAAGGCTAAATTTATAGCACTAGCATTAGGACTTTTAGCAAGTTTTTGTAAGAACTTTATAACTTCAGAGATGTGGCAATCATCAAAATCTAAATCATTATGAGCTACAACAGCAATGGGATCATTATTCCCAAGGTTGGAAAAAATTTCAGCAGTTTTATCACAAGCAGTTTCAGCAGTTTTAGCAATTTCAGGCAGTTTTGTACGCTTTGCACTAGGAGTAGAAACATTGCCAACACCAATTATATTACCATTGATAGTAGGAGGTGCAGCAACATGTGAAGAATTAGCATTACTAGTGGTGGTAATAGTCCAAACTTTAGCTACATTATTCTCTTTAGCTAGTTTTTCATTTTCTTCTCTATCCCACCTAGCACGCAGTTCAGCCATTAATCTTATATTCTCATTAATTCTAACTTGAATGGCATTTGCTGTAGTAGTAATCTTATTATCAATATCATTATTAGGCATAACTTTCAATTTTAAAAGATTTACATCAGAGGCAAGTCTATCAACTCTAGAAGCGATAGTATCAATTTTATCAAGCTTTTCCTCAACAGATTTGTTAAAAGCAGTTTGTGTACTAATAAATTCTTTAAGCATGGCTTCAAGACCAGAGGGTACATTCCTATTATTGTTGTAAGAATTCCCATAAGAATTACCATAACCATTACCATTAGCAGAAGGATATGGCCTATAGTTATTACCATAGTTGTTCCTATAAGCATTGTTGTTGAAATTATTATTTTTAATGAAATTCACATCAACATTTTCTTCTTGAGCAACCAATGAAGCTAAAGGAACATTATTTGGATCAACATTAGATCTACCATTCACAAGCATAGACATAATCACATCAATCTTATCATTCAAGGAAGAGGTTTCTTCAACAGAATTTACCTTCTTACCTTGTGGAGCTCTTTCCGTGTGCCACTCAGAGTAATTTATCATCATATCATCAAGAAGTTTTGTAGCCGCCCCCAATGTGATGGACATAAAGGTACCTCCAGCAGCTGAATCCAATAAATTCCGCGAAGAAAAATTTAGTCCTGCATAGAAGGTTTGGATGATCATCCAAGTAGTCAGTCCATGGGTTGGGCAATTCTTTACCAAAGTTTTCATTCTCTCCCAAGCTTGAGCAACATGTTCAGTATCTAATTGTTTAAAATTCATTATGCTACTTCTCAAAGAAATAATTTTAGCGGGAGGATAATATCTACCAATAAAAGCATCCTTGCATTTAGTCCATGAATCAATACTATTCTTAGGCAAAGATAGCAACCAATCTTTAGCTCTTCCTCTTAATGAGAAAGGAAACACTTTCAATTTAATAATATCACCATCTACATCTTTATACTTTTGCATTTCACAAAGTTCAACAAAATTATTGAGATGGGCAGCAGCATCATCAGAACTAGCACCAGAAAATTGTTCTCTCATGACCAGATTTAGTAAAGCAGGTTTAATTTCAAAGAATTCCGCTGTAGTAGCAGGTGGAGCAATAGGTGTGCATAGGAAATCATTATTATTTGCATTTGTGAAGTCACACAACTTAGTATTTTCAGGGTTGGCCATTTTAGCAACAGTAAATAAAACAAACTAGATAAAGTAAATGCAAGTAACTAATTTTTTGTGTGTTTTTGATATAGAGAGCAAGACAATAAATAAAGTAAAACTAGCAACTAATTTTTTTGTGTTTTGTTTTAGTGCAGCAAACAAAGTAATAAATAAAATAAAGCAAGACAAAAACAAAGTAAAGAGATTGAGAAGTGGAGACTCCCCTTGCAGCGTGTCTTGATCTCCCCGGCAACGGCGCCAGAAAAAGAGCTTGATGGCGTGTAACTCACACGTTCGTTGGGAACCCCAAGAGGAAGGTATGATGCGCACAAGTTTTCCCTCAGAAAGAAACCAAGGTTTAATCGAACCAGGAGGAGCCAAGAAGCACGTTGAAGGTTGATGGTCGCGAAATGTGATGCGGCGCAACAACAGGGATTCCAGCGCCAACGTGGAACCTGCACAACACAACCAAAGTACTTTGCCCCAACGAAACAGTGAGGTTGTCAATCTCACCGGCTTGCTGTAACAAAGGATTAAACGTATCGAGTGGAAGATGTTTGCAAAGAAAACAGTAAAACACAATTGCAGTAGATTGTATGCTATGTAAAGAATAGGACCGGGGTCCACAATTCACTAGAGGTGTCTCTCCCATAAGATAAAAGCATGTTGGGTGAACAAATTACAGTCGGGCAATTGACAAATAGAGAAAGGCATAACAATGCATATACATGATATGATAAATATAGTGAGATTTAATCCGGGCATTACGACAAAGTACATAGACCGCCATCCAACTGCATCTATGCCTAAAAAGTCCACCTTCAGGTTATCGTCCGAACCCCCTCCAGTATTAAGTTGCAAAGCAACAGACAATTGCATTAAGTATTGTGCGTAATGTAATCAACAACTACATCCTTAGACATAGCATCAATGTTTTATCCCTAGTGGCAACAGCACATCACAACCTTAGAACCTACTGTCACGATCCCAGATTCAATGAAGGCATGAACCCACTATCGAGCATAAATACTCCCTCTTGGAGTTAAGAGCAAAAACTTGGCCAGAGCCTCTACTAATAACGGAGAGCATGCAAGATCATAAACAACACATAAACAATAGATTGATAATCACCATAATCATAGTACTCTCTATCCATCGGATCCCGACAAACACAACATATAGTATTACAGATAGATGATCTTGATCATGTTAGGCAGCTCACAAGATCCAACAATGAAGCACAACAAGGAGAAGACGACCATCTAGCTACTGCTATGGACCCATGGTCCAGGGGTGAACTACTCACTCATCACTCCGGAGGCGACCATGGCGGTGTAGAGTCCTCCGGGAGATGAATCCCCTCTCCGGCAGGGTGCCGGAGGCGATCTCCTGAATCCCCCGAGATGGGATCACGGCGGCGGCGGCCTCTGCAGGTTTTCCGTACGTGCCTTGTGACCGGGGCTCGCGACTGGCTTTGGCAGGCGGAGGGTCAACGCGGGGGGCCACACGAGGCCTGTGATGGGCCGCGCGGCCAAGGGCCCGGCCGCGCCGGCCACCCCCCTGGCTGCCTCGTGGCCCCACTTCGTTATCTCTTCGGTCTTCTGGAAGCTTCGTGCAAAAATAGGACCCTGGGCGAAAGTTTCGTCCAATTCCGAGAATATTTCTTTACTAGGATTTCTGAAACCAAAAACAGCAGAAAACAGCAACTGGCTCTTCGGCATCTTGTTAATAGGTTAGTTCCAGAAAATGCATAAATATGACATATAATGTGCATAAAACATGTAGGTATCATCAATAAAGTAGCATGGAACATAAGAAATTATCGATACGTTGGAGACGTATCAGCATCCCCAAGCTTAGTTCTGCTCGTCCCGAGCAGGTAAAACGATAACAAAGATAATTTCTGAAGTGACATGCCGCAGGGGGGCACCTGGGGGCGCCACACCCTAGGCCGGCGCGGCCTAGGCCTGGCCCGCGCCGCCATGTGGTGTGGTGGCCCCCTGGCCCCTCTCCGACTCTTCTTCGGTGTTCTGGAGCCTTCCGGGAAAAATAGGAGGTTTGGCGTTGATTTCGTCCAATTCCGAGAATATTGCCCGAACAGCCTTTCTGGAACCAAAAACAGCAGAAAACAGCAACTGGCCTTTCGGCATCTCGTCAATAGGTTAGTTCCGGAAAACGCATAATAATGACATAAAGTGTGAACAAAACATGTCGGTATTGTCATAAAACAAGCATGGAACATCAGAAATTATAGATACGTTGGAGACGTATCAAGGGGCCAAGGGGAGGGGCCGGCCACACCAAGACCACAACCTGGCCGCCCCCCTTGAGTGGCCGGCCACCCCCTCCCAAACCCTAGCCGCCCCCCTCTCCATATCATCCCGCACGCTTAGCGAAGCTCCGCCGGATTTCTCCACCACCACCGACACCACGCCGTCGTGCTGTCGGATTCAAGAGGAGCTACTACTTCCGCTGCCCGCTGGAACGGGAGGTGGACGTCGTCTTCATCAACAACCGAACGTGTGACCGAGTACGGAGGTGCTGCCCGTTCGTGGCGCCGTGATCAAGATCTTCTACGCGCTTTTGCAAGCGGCAAGTGATCGTCTACCGCAGCAACAAGAGCCTCATCTTGTAGGCTTTGGAATCTCTTCAAGGGTGAGACTCGATAATCCCCTCGTTGCTACCGTCTTCTAGATTGCATCTTGGCTTGGATTGCGTGTTCGCGGTAGGAAATTTTTTGTTTTCTATGCTACGTTATCCTACAAAGTGGTATCAGAGCCGTGTCTATGCATAGATGGTTGCACGAGTAGAACACAATGGTTTTGTGGGCGTTGATGCTTATGTTATCTTTAGCTTGAGTACTTTGCATCTTTGTGGCATAGTGGGATGAAGCGGCTCGGGCTAACTTTACATGACCGCGTTCATGAGATTTGCTCCACGCTTGACATGCAACTTGTATTGCATAAGTGGCTTTGCGGGTGTCTGTCTCTCCTACTATAGTGAAGATTCAATTTACTCTTCTATTGACAACACTAGTATCACCGTTGTGGTTCATGTTCGTAGGTAGATTAGATCTCACTCGAAAACCCTAAACCACGTAAAATATGCAAACCAAATTAGAGAACGTCTAACTTGTTTTTGCAGGGTTTGGTGATGTGATATGGCCATAATGTGATGATGACTATGTATGAGATGATCATTATTGTATTGTGGCAACCGGCAGGAGCCTTATGGTTGTCTTTAAATTTCATGTTGAGTAGTATTTCAAAGAAGTTGTAATAGTTGCTACATGGGAGAACAATCATGAAGACGGCGCCATTGACCTTGACGCTACGCCGACGAATGATGGAGATCATGCCCGTTGATGATGGAGATCATGTCCGTGCTTTGAAGATGAAGATCAAAGGCGCAAAGACAAAAGGGCCATATCATATCACATATGAACTGCATGTGATGTTAATCCTTTATGCATCTTATTTTGCTTAGATCGCGACGGTAGCATTATAAGATGATCCCTCTCACTAAAATTTCAAGATAATAAAGTGTTCATCCTTAGTAGCACCGTTGCCAAGACTTGTCGTTTCGAAGCATCTCGTGATGATCGGGTGTGATAGAATCAACAAGTGCATACAACGGGTGCAAGTCAGTTTTGCACATGCGGATACTAAGGTGGCCTTGACGAGCCTAGCATGTACAGACATGGTCTCGGAACACGGGATACCGAAAGGTAGAGCATGAATCATATGATTGATATGATGAACACTTTGAGTGTTCGCCATTGAAATTACATCTTGTCTCGTGATGATCGGGCATAGGTGTGATGGATTTGGTTCGTGTGATCACTAAGACAATGCGAGGGATATTGTTTTGAGTGGGAGTTCACCTAGTTTTTAATTTTGTTAAATTAAAATTTGAACTCAATTTGTCATAAACATTAGTCTAAACTATTGCAAATATGTTGTAGATATGGCGTCCCCAATCAATTTTAACCAGTTCCTAGAGAAAGAAAAGCTTAAGAGCAACGGTAGCAACTTCACCGACTGGTTCCGTCATGTGAGGATCTTCCTCAATGGCGGAAACCTGCAATATGTGCTTGATGCACCGCTAGGTGACCCTCCTGCAGAAACTGAAACCGATGAAGTAAAGAATGTTTACGCGACTCGGAAAACTCGGTACTCTCAAGTTCAGTGTGCCATCCTGTGCAGTCTGGAAGCCGATCTTCAAAAACGTTTTGAGCACCACGATCCACATGAGTTAATCAATGAGTTGAAAACTATCTTTGAGACTCATGCGGCCGTGGAATGCTATGAAGCATCGAAACACTTCTTCAGCTGCATGATGGAAGAAGGCAGCTCCGTTAGTGAGCACATGCTCGCCATGACCGGGCATGCGAAGAAACTCAGTGACTTGGGAATAGTGATTCCTAATAGACTGGGGATTAATCGTGTCCTTCAATCACTGCCACCTAGTTATAAGAACTTTGTGATGAATTACAATATGCAGAACATGAACAAAGAGTTACCTGAACTCTTCGCCATGCTAAAATCTGCTGAGATTGAAATTAAGAAAGAGCACCAAGTGTTGATGGTCAACAAGACCACCAGTTTCAAGAAACAGGGCAAGTCTAAAGGCAAGAACAAGAAGAGTGGCAAGAAAGCTGCCACGCCTCCTGTGAAACCTAAGGCTGGCCCTAAGCCTGATGCTGAGTGCTATTACTGCAAGGAGAAGGGACACTGGAAGCGTAATTGCTCCAAGTATTTGGCGGATCTGAAGAGCGGCCTTGTCAAGAAGAAGAAAGAAGGTATATCTGATATACATGTTATAGATGTTTATCTCACTGGTTCTCGTACTAGTACCTGGGTATTTGATACTGGTTCGGTTGCTCATATTTGTAACTCGAAACAGGAACTAAAGAATAAACGAAGACTACTGAAGGATGAAGTGACGATGCGCGTTGGAAATGGATCCAAAGTCGATGTGATCGCTGTCGGCACACTTCCTCTACATCTACCTTCGGGATTAGTTTTAAGCCTAAATAATTGCTATTTTGTACCCGCGTTGAGCATGAACATTATATCTGGATCTTGTTTAATGCAAGACGGTTATTCATTCAAGTCTGAGAATAATGGTTGTTCTATTTTTATGAATAATATCTTTTATGGTCGAGCACCTGAAAAGAATGGCTTATTTCTGTTCTCGATAGTAGTGATACACATGTTCATAACATTGATGCTAAGCGAATTAAATTGAATGATAATTCTACTTATATGTGGCACTGTCGTCTTGGTCATATTGGAGTGAAACGCATGAAGAAACTCCATACCGATGGATTACTTGAATCACTTGACTTTGAGTCACTTGATAGATGCGAAGCATGTCTGATGGGAAAAATGACTAAGACTCCATTCTCGGGTATGATGGAGCGAGCTACTGACTTATTGGACATCATACCGATGTGTGCGGACCAATGAGTGTAGCATCGCGCGGTGGTTATCGTTATGTTCTAACCTTCACAGATGATTTAAGTAGATATGGGTATATCTATTTAATGAAACATAAATCCGAAACTTTCGAGAAGTTTAAGGAATTCCAAAGTGAAGTAGAAAATCAACGTAACAAGAAGATTAAATTTCTACGATCTGATCGCGGAGGTGAATATCTGAGTTATGAGTTTGGCATGCATTTAAAGAAATGCGGAATACTTTCACAATTGACACCGCCGGGAACACCACAACGAAACGGTGTGTCCGAACATCGTAATCGAACTCTCTTAGATATGGTTCGTTCTATGATGTCTCTTACTGATTTACCGTTATCATTTTGGAGTTATGCATTAGAGACAGCCGCATTCACTTTAAATAGAGCACCATCAAAATCCGTTGAAACGACACCGTATGAATTATGGTTTAATAAGAAACCTAAGCTGTCGTTCCTTAAAGTTTGGGGTTGCGAAGCCTATGTAAAAAAGTTACAACCGGACAAGCTAGAACCCAAAGCGGAGAAATGCGTCTTCATAGGATACCCTAAGGAAACTATAGGGTACACTTTCTATCACAGATCCGAAGGCAAGATCTTTGTTGCTAAGAACGGAACCTTTCTTGAGAAAGAATTTCTCACTAAAGAAGTGACTGGAAGAAAAGTAGAACTCGATGAGATTGAAGAATCTCTACTCGTTGATCAGAGTAGCGCAGTACCGGAAAATGTTCCTGTACCACCTACACCGGCAACAGAGGAAGCTAATGATAATGATCATGAAACTTCAAATGAGATAGCTACTGAACCTCGCAGATCGACAAGGGAACGTGCCACTCCTGATTGGTATGATCCTTGTCTAAATGTCATGATTGTGGATAACAATGATGAAGACCCTGCGACGTATGAAGAAGCGATGATGAGCCCAGATTCCAACAAATGGCAAGAAGCCATGAAATCCGAAATGGGATCCATGTATGATAACAAAGTATGGACTTTGGTAGACTTACCTGATAGCCGAAAGGCTGTCGAGAATAAATGGATCTTCAAGAGAAAAACAGATGCCGATGGTAATATTACTGTCTATAAAGCTCGACTTGTCGCAAAGGGTTTCCGACAAATTCAAGGTGTTGACTACGATGAGACTTTCTCACCTGTAGCGAAGCTAAAATCTGTGAGGATTTTGTTAGCAATAGCTGCATTTTTCGATTATGAGATTTGGCAGATGGATGTCAAAACGGCGTTCCTTAATGGAGACATTGAGGAAGAGTTGTATATGGTACAACCCAAAGGTTTTGTCGATCCTAAAAATGCTGACAAAGTATGCAAACTTCAGCGTTCAATCTATGGACTGAAGCAAGCATCAAGAAGTTGGAACCGACGCTTTGATAAGGTGATCAAAGACTTCGGGTTTATACAGTGTCATGGAGAGGCCTGTATTTACAAGAAAGTGAGTGGGAGCTCTGTAGCGTTCCTGATATTATATGTAGATGACATATTATTGATTGGGAATGATATAGAACTATTAAGCAGTGTAAAAGGTTATTTGAATAATAGTTTTTCAATGAAAGACCTTGGTGAAGCATCGTATATATTAGGCATCAAGATTTATAGAGATAGATCAAGACGCCTAATAGGGCTATCACAGAGTACATATCTGGACAAGATTCTAAAGAAGTTTAGAATGGACGAAAGTAAGAAAGGATTCTTACCTATGTTACCAGGCAAGGTCTTGAGTAAGACTCAAGGACCGGCTACGGCAGAAGAAAGAGAAAGGATGAGTCAGATCCCCTATGCCTCGGCAGTAGGCTCTATCATGTATGCCATGCTATGTACTAGACCGGATATAGCACATGTTGTTAGTTTGACTAGCAGATATCAAAGTGATCCAGGAATGGAACACTGGACAGCGGTCAAGAATATCCTGAAGTACTTGAAAAGAACTAAGGATATGTTTCTTTGTTATGGAGGTGACCAAGAGCTCGTTGTAACAAGTTACACCGATGCAAGTTGGAACACTGATCCTGATGACTCTAAGTCACAATCTGGGTACGTGTTTATATTGAATGGTGCTGCAGTAAGCTGGGCAAGCTCGAAGCAGTGCACGGTGGCGAAATCCTCAACAGAATCGGAGTACATAGCGGCTTCATCAGAAGCGGTATGGATGAAGAGGTTCATTGTAGAGCTCGGTGTGGTTCCTAGTGCATTGGACCCACTAGTCATCTACTGTGACAACATGGGTGCCATCGCCAATGCACATGAACCAAGGTCACACAAGAGGCTGAAGCATATCAAGCTGCGTTATCATTCGATTCGCGAGTACATCGAAGATGGAGAAGTAAAGATTTGCAAAGTACACACTGATCTGAATGTAGCAGATCCGTTGACTAAAGCTCTCCCTAGGGCAAAGCATGACCAACACCAGAATGCCATGGGTGTTAGGTACCTTACAATGTAATCTAGATTATTGACTCTAGTGCAAGTGGGAGACTGTTGGAGATATGCCCAAGAGGCAATAATAAAGTGGTTATTATATATCTTTATGTTTATGATAAATGTTTATATACCATGCTATAATTGTATTAACCGAAACATTGATACATGTGTGTTATGTAAACAACAATGAGTCCCTAGTAAGCCTCTTAACTAGCTTGTTGATTAATAGATGATTAGTTTCATAATCATGAACATTGGATGTTATTAATAACAAGATTATATCATTATATGAATGATGTAATGGACACACCCAATTAAGCGTAGCATAAGATCACGTCATTAAGTTATTTGCTATAAGCTTTCGATACATAGTTACCTAGTCCTTATGACCATGAGATCATGTAAATCACTTATACTGGAAAGGTACTTTGATTACATCAAACGCCACTGCGTAAATGGGTGGTTATAAAGGTGGGATTAAGTATCCGGAAAGTATGAGTTGAGGCATATGGATCAATAGTGGGATTTGTCCATCCCGATGACGGATAGATATACTCTGGGCCCTCTCGGTGGAATGTCGTCTAATGTCTTGCAAGCATATGAATAAGTTCATAAGAGACCACATACCACGGTACGAGTAAAGAGTACTTGTCAGGAGACGAGGTTGAACAAGGTATAGTGTGATACCGATGATCAAACCTCGGACAAGTAAAATATCGTGTGACAAAGGGAATTGGTATCGTATGTGAATGGTTCATTCGATCACTAAAGTCATCGTTGAATATGTGGGAGCCATTATGGATCTCCAGATCCCGCTATTGGTTATTGGTCGGAGTGAGTACTCAACCATGTCCGCATAGTTCACGAACCGTAGGGTGACACACTTAAAGTTGGATGTTGAAATGGTAGAACTTGAATATGGAATGGAGTTCGAATATTTGTTCGGAGTCCCGGATGAGATCCCGGACATCACGAGGAGTTCCGGAATGGTC
>JAUUTY010001895.1:0-12710 GCA_030979885.1 Lolium multiflorum
CAGCGATGGCCCAGAGATTTAGTGGGCTAGAACAGGGTTAGTAATAGGGCAAGATTAGGGCACTAGATGATCCTTTGAGAGCAATTAGCTCCTCTTTCGTTGTAAAATCCTTCTAAATCAATGAAAATGTTCTTCCAATTTGATTTTCCAATTGTCGATTTCAATCTTCCAATGGTCAAAGTAGGTCAACGCCCCAAGAACCGATAGCAGCGTATCGGTCTTTCACCATCACACGCTCATAAGGTCAACCCGAAAACCAAATTGGACAGGTTTAAGCAGACATTTCCAAAATTCAGACAATAACTTGATGCCTGCTCATAATCTTTTGTTCCCCTGTAGTCGATGGCTGCACATCGGCTGTTTTTAATCTGAAGTCGATGTCTGAGCATCGGCTGTGCTTAAAAAATTTGTTTTTACTGGCCGATTTCATGAATCGGCCCCCATATTTCACTGTCCATCATCCCACATACTTGGGAAATACTTCTTGAGATGCTGGCCATTGACAGCCACTGGGAATTTCACACCATCCAGCTGCTCGAGCATGTATGCATTACCCTTTAAAACTTGGTCGACTCTGTACGGCCCGTGCCAATTTGGAGACCATTTACCATATACTGCATCCTTAGTTCCCAATGGCAATACAGCTTCCCATACCAGATCACCAACGTGGAACTCCTTCGGTCTCACCTTCTTATTATATGCACGAGCTACCTTAGCTTTGTTCTCCTTAATCTTCTCAAGCGACCACAGCCTGAGCTCCGTCACATCCTCAATGCTATCACTCATCAGGGCTGCATACTCTTCAGTTGTTAAATCATTCTGAAACGCAACACGTCTCGATCCAGCTGTGATTTCCCAGGGTAGTACAGCTTCTTGTCCATAGACCAGATGATATGGCGAGGTTTTGATCGCTCCATGACATGACATACGGTAAGCCCACAAAGCTTCTGACAATACCTCGTGCCAACGTCTAGGATACTCGTCGATCTTTCTCTTAATCAGCTTGATAAGGCTCTTGTTGGACGCTTCAGCTTGTCCATTCGCTTGAGCATAATATGGAGACGATCGGATCAGCTTAATTCCCATGTCCTCGCAGAATTTTCTAAACTCCTTAGAAACGAAAACCGAACCTCCATCGGTCGTGATAGTCTGGGGAATCCCGAATCTGTGAATGACATGTTCCTTCACAAAACTGATAACATCTTTTGATGCCACTGATCTCATAGGGACGGCCTCCACCCATTTAGTGAAGTAATCTGTAATGGCCAACACCCACGCATGGCCTTTGCTCGAAGGAGGATGTATCTTGCCGATCATATCCATGCCCCACCCTCGAAACGGCCACGGCTTGATGATGGGATTCATTGCTGATGCCGGTACCATCTGAATGCTTCCAAACTTCTGACATGCTTGACACCCCTTATAATAATTAAAACAGTCCTCAAGCATGGTGGGCCAATAAAACCCTGATCGCCTGATCAGCCATTTCATCTTATGAGCCGATTGGTGAGTTCCACAAGCACCTTCATGTACCTCATGTAAGAGCCGATTCGACTCGGCTGGTCCCAAACATTTGAGAAGTAAGCCTTCCAAAGTCCTATAGAACATGTCATCTCCAATAAGGACGTACTTCATGGCCTTATATCTTATCCGTTTAGGTGCCCCCCGAGCCGAATCCTTCAAGTAATTGAAGATATCGGCTCTCCAATCATCCGGTTCTAAGGCCTGTACCTGGACATCGGCTCCGTCTGCTACATCCTTGTAGCCTGACGCCATCTGTGCAAGATCATTTGCCTCGGAATTTCGTGATCTTGGGACCCAATTGAAGTTTATATACTTAAATTGTGCCATCAGCTCACGGCATTGCATCCATAACGGGAAGAGCGACTCGCTCTCACACTTGTATTCCTCCGTGAGCTGGGAAATCACCAATTTGGAGTCTCCAAAAAGTTCCACCGCTTCTGCCCCGGCTTCTAATAGCAACTCCATTCCCTTGCGTATGGCTTCATACTCGGCAACATTGTTGGTGCAAGGGGTAGGTAACCTGATGGAGAAGGAATATGTTGCCCCCCGAGGCGACACGAGTAGAATGCCGATGCCGCAACCATCATCACAAACCGATCCATCGAAAAACATGGCCCATGCACGCACAGACAGTGCTGCTATATCAGTGTTGATTCGTTCAGCAATAAGATCGGCCAACGCTTGTCCCTTGACTGCTTTCGCAGGCTGATACCGGATCTCAAACTCCGATAGTGCAAACATCCATTTCACGTAGTCGGCCTTTCAAACAGGAGCCGATAGCATATGCTTGATGACATCGTATTTGCAAGATGACGACAATCTCGGCAGTCCACAAGACGTGGTGAAGCTTGGTGCGTAAAAAATAGGCAAAGGCACAACTTCGATTTCGGGGTACCTCAAGCTTCGCATCCAACATCCTTCACGAGATAGAACACTTACTTTCTCCAGGCCATCATAAACTTGCAACTAATTACCTAAGCAATAGAAGTGTCGTAACATCGGACAAGTAAATGTAGAATGGTTTGTCTTGTCGGGGTGGCACTAACACCGTGGCTTCGCGTATACTCCCTTGATCTCACAAACGCCGTTGTTCTGCCCTGGAACTCGCCATCGATTTAATCTTCACCAGGCCCCATGAACGCCCAATCTGCCCCGACAGGTTGGAGATGAACCTTCTGACGAAGTTGATTTTGCCGATGAGACGCTGGAGTTCCTTCTTCGTGGTAGGTGGCTTCATTGTTCGCACCGCCTCTTGACTTTTCAGGCCGATCTCAATTCCGCGTTCATGAACCAAGAAACCCAAGAATTGACCGGCCGAGACACCAAAGGCACACTTCTTTGGATTCATTCTTAGTCCGAATTTTCTAGTTCGGTCCAGGACGTGTCGCAAATCCTCCAAGTGTCCTTCCACTGAAACAGACTTGACTACCACGTCATCGATGTAAATCTCCACCAATTTGCCGATTAGATCATGAAAGATGTAATTCATGGCTCTTTGGTATGTTGCACCGGCTTTTTCAGGCCAAACGTCATGACTACATATTCAAACAAGCCCACCGATCCTGGTACTCTGAATGCAGTCTTGTGTATATCTTCTGGAGCCATGAAAATCTGGTTGTAAAGCCGGCATTGCCATCCATGAAACTTAAAACCTTATGACCAGCAGCCGCATTGATCAATGTCTCTGCTACCGGCATTGGATACTCATCCTTTGGAGTGGCACTATTGAGATTCCGAAAATCTATGGCGACGCGCCATCGGCCATCCTTTTTCTCCACAGGTACGACATTAGAAATCCATTCAGCATACCTGCATGGCCTGATGAACCCCGCGTTCAACATTTTCTCGATCTCTTTCTTGACTTCTTCTAAAATTTCGGCCTTCATCTGTCGTGCTCGCTGCTGGAACGGCCGAAATCCTTTCTTCAGAGGGAGCCGATGCTCAATGATGCTCCTGTCTAACCCAGGCATCTCTGTGTAATCCCATGCAAAGCAATCTGGGTATTCCTTCAACAAAGCTATCATCGGGCCCCTCAGATGCGGTTCTAACTTTTTGCTGATAAATGTTGGTCGTGGCTTATCCCCAGGACCAATGTCAATCTCTTCTAGCTCATCAGCCGATGTAAACCCATATCCTAGCTTTCCGTCGCCTGCTAGATCGATGCTGAACACAGGCAAAACGTATGGTGAGGATAATTTTGGCCGATTGCTGGAATCGGCCTCCATGTTGATTGACTCGCTCAATGAAGGTTTTGCGACGTTCGTCCATCGACTACGTGACATGCTTGAGGTGAGATCCTTGCTTTTTATTTTTTGGGGCCGATCGCAGGGATCGGCCTTGCCACGTACGTCCATAGACTCGGATCTTGCTACTCTGTCAGGCCAGTGGATAAGACCAGCCTCACCCCATTTTTTGTAGCTTCGATGCGCTCACAGCCGTCCAAACTAACTCCAGAGATCGGCTCTTGGTCGTTTATGTCCCAAATACTCATGTCAGCTGTTGAGATCTCGATCGAGTCATCTGCATGAACAACCTCCACTTCATCTCCATCCCACTGTATCAAGCATTGGTGCATTGTGGATGGAATGCAACAGTTGGTGTGAATTCAATCCCGCCCTAGTAGGACCGCGTAGGTGCTCTTGCTGTCGACGATGAAGAACGACGTAGGGATGGTTTTTCGGCCGACGGTTAAGTCCACGTTCAGAACGCCTCGCGCTTCTGATGCCTGGCCGTTGAAGTCGCTTAATGTGACGTTGGTCTTGATCAGATCTTCAGTAGAGCGTCCCAAACGTCGTAGCATGGAGTATGGCATTATATTGACTGCCGCTCCCGTGTCGACCAACATCTTGCCGACAGGCTGCCCGTTGATATATCCTCTTATGTAATTTCTTATGTTCCATGCTACTTTATTGATGATACCTACATGTTTTATGCACATTATATGTCATATTTATGCATTTTCTCGAACTAACCTATTAACAAGATGCTGAAGAGCCAGTTGCTGTTTTCTGTCTGTTTTTGGTTTCAGGAATCCTAGTAAGGAAATATTCTCGAATTGGACGAAACTTTCGCCAGGGTCCTATTTTGCACGAAGCTTCCAAGACCGAAGAGGAAGGAAGGCCACGAGGCCAAAGACCATAGGCCTGCTGCCCAAGCCCTGGCCGCGCTGGACCTAGGGTGTGGGGCCCTCGTGTGGCCCCCGCACCCTTTCGCCTACTTAAAGCCTCCGTCGCGAAACCCCCAGTATCGAGAGCCACGATACGGAAACCTTCCAGAGACGCCGCCTCGCTCGCGAACTTCCATCCTCGGGGGTTCTGAAGCTCTTCCCGGCACCCTGCCGGAGAGGGAAATCATCTCCTGGAGGACTCTACACCGCCATGGTCGCCTCCGGAGTGATGAGAGTAGTTCACCCCCGGACTATGGGTCCATAGCAGTAGCTAGATGGTCGTCTTCTCCTTGTTGTGCTTCATTGTTGGATCTTGTGAGCTGCCTAACATGATCAAGATCATCTATTTGTAATACTATATGTTGTGTTTGTCGGGATCCGATGGATAGAGAGTACTATGATATGGTGATTATCAATCTATTGTTTATGTGTTGTTTATGATCTTGCATGCTCTCCGTTATTAGTAGAGGCTCGGGCCAAGTTTTTACCTTAACTCCAAGAGGAGTATTTATGCTCGGTAGTGGGTTCATGCCTTCATTGACACTCGGGACAAGGATAGAAAGTTCTAAGGTTGTGATGTGCTGTTGCCACTAGGATAAAACATTGATTCTATGTCTAAGGATGTAGTTGTCGCATTACATTACACACCATACTTATTGCAATTGTCCTGCTGGGTTTAGAAGTAACTTAATCACTCGAATGGGGTTCGGATGATAACTTGAAGGCGGACTTTTTAGGCATAGATGCGGTTGGATGGCGGTCTATGTACTTTGTCGGAATGCCCAATTAAATCTCACTATATTTATCATATCATGTATATGCATTGTTATGCCCTTTCTATTTGTCAATTGCCCGACTGTAATTTGTTCACCCAACATGCTTTTATCTTATGGGAGAGACACCTCTAGTGAACTGTGGACCCCGGTCCTATTCTTTACATAGCATACACTCTACTGCAATTGTGTTTTACTATTTTCTTGCAAACAATCATCTTCCACTCGATACGCTTAATCCTTTGTTACAGCAAGCCGGTGAGATTGACAACCTCACTGTTTCGTTGGGACAAAGTACTTGGGTTGTGTTGTGCAAGTTCCGCGTTTGGCGCCGGAATCCCTGTTGTTGCGCCGCATCACATTTCGCGACCATCAACCTTCAACGTGCTTCTTGGCTCCTTCTGGTTCGATTAAACCTTGGTTTCTTTCTGAGGGAAAATTGCTACCGTGCGCGCATCATACCTTCCTCTTGGGGTCCCAACGAACGTGTGAGTTACACGCCATCAAGCTCTTTTTCTGGCGCCGTTGCCGGGGAGATCAAGACACGCTGCAAGGGGAGTCTCCACTTCTCAATCTCTTTATTTTGTTTTTGTGTCTTGCTTTATTTTATTTACTACTTTGTTTGCTGCACTAAATCAAAAATACAAAAAAATTAGTTGCTAGTTTTACTTTATTTGCTATCTTGCTCTCTATATCAAAAACACAAAAAAATTAGTTACTTGTCTTTACTTTGTTTGCCTAGTTTACTTTTTGCTTATTACATCATGTTTCCTTTTAATTTTACCACAAAAGACATACCGGTAGGACGTGGGTCCATAGTTGGGAGAAGTAATATAGAAGAATTTTTCAATCATGTTAGTATTACTGAAGATTTTGAAGATAGACACTTGGTAGAACTTGCACCTACCTATGAAATTGCTGCTGCTGCTTTAGTTCGCATGTTGGAAACTAAATTTGTTAATCTCAATCCCATAATCCAACACATGTTTCTTACACTTGGTGATATGGAAGAAGGGGAAAAGAAAGATTTTGTTTTAGAAACCCTTCTTAGAGAATTTGGTGGTCTAGCAAGAGAGGCTAGAAAGGTTTTTGCTAAATTTAATATGCTAGGTTCTCATACCAATTTTATTGGTCTCCTTGAAAAAATGGACATGGATAGAATAAGGTACACTAATAACATTAATGATGGTGGGAGCAAAGCACCAATACCATGTAAACTCCTAGCTATGAATGATGCACTAGAAAATAACTATGCTTGGCTTGTTCCTGAAAATTTGTTTGATGAGAATAGCAAGCCTAAGAGTAATGAAAAGTAGCAAGTTTTCCCCTCAGAAAGAAACCAAGGTTTAATCGAATCCGCAGGGGGAGCCAAGAAGCACGTTGAAGGTTGATGGTCGCGAAATGTGATGCGGCGCAACACCAGGGTTTCCTGCGCCAACGTGGAATCTGTACAACAAAACCAAAGTACTTTGCCCCAACGAAACAGGGAGGTTGTCAATCTCACCGGCTTGCTGTAACAAAGGATTAAGCGTATCGAGTGGAAGATGTTTGCAAAGAAAATAGTAAAACACAGTTGCAGTAAATTGTATGCTATGTAAAGAATAGGACCGGGGTCCACAGTCACTAGAGGTGTCTCTCCCATAAGATAAAAGCATGTTGGGTGAACAAATTACAGTGGGGCAATTGACAAATAGAGAAAGGCATAACAATGCATATACATGATATGATAAATATAGGGAGATTTAATTGGGCATTACGACAAAGTACATAGACCGCCATCCAACTGCATCTATGCCTAAAAAGTCCACCTTCAAGTTATCATCCGAACCCCCTCCAGTATTAAGTTGCAAAGCAACAGACAATTGCATTAAGCATGGTGCGTAATGTAATCAACAACTACATCCTTAGACATAGCACTAATGTTTTATCCCTAGTGGCAAAAGCATCCACAACCTTAGAACTTTCTGTCACTGTCCCAGGTGTCAATGAAGGCATGAACCCACTATCGAGCATAAATACTTCCTCTTGGAGTTAAGAGTACAAACTTGGCCAGAGCCTCTACTAATAACGGAGAGCATGCAAGATCATAAACAACACATAAACAATAGATTGATAATCACCATAATCATAGTACTCTCTATCCATCGGATCCCGACAAACACAACATATAGTATTACATATAGATGATCTTGATCATGTTAGGCAGCTCACAAGATCCAACAATGAAGCACAACAAGGAGAAGACGACCATCTAGTTACTGCTATGGACCCATGGTCCAGGGGCGAACTACTCACTCATCACCCCGGAGGCGACCATGGCGGCAGAGTCCTCCTAGAGAGATGAACCCCCCTCTCCCAGGCGCGGGAGGCGATCTCCTCGAATCCCCCGAGATGGGACCCGCGGCGGCGGCGTCTCTGGAAGGTTTCCGTATCGTGGCTCTCGGTACCGGGGGTTTCGCGGGACGGAGACTTTAAGTAGGCGGAAGGTCAACGCGGGGGGCCACACGAGGGGCCCAGGGGGCAGGGTGGCGCGGCCAGGGCTTGGGGCCGCGCCGCCCCAGCTCCCCGGTTGCCCAGCCTCGACACGTCTCCAACGTATCGGAGCACTTCTTATGTTCCATGCTACTTTATTGATGATACCCTACATGTTTTATGCACTTTATATGTCATATGCATTTTTCGGAACTAACCTATTAACAAGATGCCGAAGTGCCGGTTCCTGTTTTCTGTTTTTGGTTTCCGAAATCCTAGTAACGAAATATTCTCGAAATCGGACGAAACAAGACCCAGATTCCTATTTTTCCCGGAACCATCCGTAACACGAGAACCACCGCAGAGGGCCACAGTGGCCCCGTATGATACCGGCGCCGCAGGGGGGCCGCGCGCCCTGCGGGTGTGGTTCCCCCTGTCGTTCCCTCTCTGCGCCGCTTTCGCCTATATAAAGCCTCCGTCGCGGAAACCTAGGCGTACGACGAAACCCACGTAAACCTTCCAGAAGCCGCCACACGCGGGCCAAGATCCTGGGGGACAGAGTCTCGTTCCGGCACCCGCCGGAGCGGGGAAGTGCCCCCGAAGGCTTCTCCATCGACACCGCCGCCATCTCCACCGCCATCTTCTTATCACTTGGCCGCAAGCCCCTATGAGCAGCGGGAGTAGTTCTCCATCGAGGCTAAGGGCTGTACCGTAGCTATGTGGTTCATCTCTCTCCTATGTAATTCAATACTCATGAGCTGCCTTATATGATTGAGATTCATATGATGATGCTTGTAATCTAGATGTCATTATGCTAGTCAAGTGGGTTTTACTTATGTGATCTCCGGAGACTTCTTGTCCCACGTGTGTAAAGGTGACAGTGTGCACCGTGTGGGTCTCTTAGGCTATATTTCACGAAGTACTTATTCACTGTTGAAGAGCGTAGTGAAGTGCTTATTTATATCTCTTTATGATTGCAGCATCGTATCACAATTTATCTATGTGCTACTCTAGCAAAGTTATTAAAGTAGTTTTATTCCTCCTGCATGTGTGCAAAGGTGACAGTGCGACCGTGTTAGTACTTGGTTTATGCTATGATCATGATCTCTTGTAGATTGCGAAGTTAATTATTGCTATGATAATATTGATGTGATCTATTCCTCCTACATATGCATGAAGGTGACAGTGTGCATGCTATGCTAGTACTTGGTTTAGTCTTTTGATCTATCTTACACTAAAGGTTACTAAAATATGAGCATTATTGTGGAGCTTGTTAACTCCGGCTTTGAGGGTTCGTGTAATCCTACGCAATGTGTTCATCATCCAACAAAAGTGTAGAGTATGCATTTATCTATTCTGTTATGTGATCAATGTTGAGAGTGTCCACTAGTGAAAGTGTAATCCCTAGGCCTTGTTCCTAAACACTGCTATCGCTGCTTGTTTACTGTTTTACTGCGTTACTACTGCTACCATACTACCACCATCAACTACACGCCAGCAAGCTATTTTCTGGCACCGTTGCTACTGCTCATATATATTCATACCACCTGTATTTCACTATCTCTTCGCCGAACTAGTGCACCTATTTGGTGTGTTGGGGACACAAGAGACTTCTTTCTTTGTGGTTGCAGGGTTGCATGAGAGGGATATCTTTGACCTCTTCCTCCCCGAGTTCGATAAACCTTGGGTGATCCAATTTATGGAAACTTGTTGCTGCTGTTCTACAAACCTCTACTCTTGGAGGCCCAACACCGTCTACAAGAAGGGGAACGGTAGACATCAAGTTATTTTCTGGCGCCGCCGGGGAGGAAAGGTAAAAGGTACTCACACTCCGGATCTCAGCTACTAAGCTATTTTACCTAGCGTCTTCATTGTAAGTACTCGAAGCTATTTCCTTTAGACTCTGCAATTGCGACATTTGGTTTCTTGTTTACACTAGTTAGGCATAATGGAAAGCAACAAAAATATGAGAGATCTTTATGAACTTTATCTTGAATTAGGACATGATGTGTTTGAAGAGAGAATTAAAAAACCCATGGAACTTTATATGCATGATAATGGGAATGTTATTAGTATGAATGCTTTGAACACCATTGTTGCTAATGCTATGGAAAATTTTAAGCTTGGAAGCTACTTGATGAGCATGATATTTTTAGTCCCCCAAGCATTGATGAGAAAATTTACTTTGATGATACTTTGCCTCCTATTTATGATGATTATAATGATAGTAGTCTTTTGTTACCACCTGTTATGGAGGATAAATTTGATTATGATTACAATATACCTCCTATATTTGATAGCTACTTTGTTGAATTTGTTCCCACTACAACTAATAAAATTGATTATGCTTATGTTGGGAGTAGTAATTATTTTATGCATGAGACTCATGATAAGAATGCTTTATGTGATAGTTATATTGTTTAGTTTGCTCATGATGCTACTGAAAGTTATTATGAGAGAGGAAAATATGGTTGTAGAAATTTTCATGTTACTAAAACACACCTCTCTATGTGCTGAAATTTTGAAGCTACACTTGTTTTATCTTCCTATGCTTGTTACTTTGCTCTTCATGAACTTGTTTATTTACAAGATTCCTATGCATAGAAAGCATGTTAGACTTAAATGTGTTTTGAATTTGCCTCTTGATGCTCTCTTTTGCTTCAATTTCTATGCGAGTGCATCATTAAAACTGCTGAGCCCATCTTAATGGCTATAAAGAAAGAACTTCTTGGTAGATAACCCATGTGTTTATTTTACTACAGCAATTTTTGTTTTGTTGAGTCTTGGAAGTTGTTTACTACTGTAGCAACCTCTCTCCTTATCATGTTTTTTGTGCCAAGTAAAGTTTCTATGCCAAAGTTGATGTTATATTTGGTATGCGCAGAAACAGCATTACTGTCTGTCACGAATTCCAAGTAATAGTTCTCTCAGAAAATTCAAAAATCTGCCAATTTACTGCAGCGTGATCTCAGATATGTACGTAACTTTCATTAGTTTTGAGTTTTTCCATTTGAGCAAGTCTGGTGCCATCTTAAAATTCGTCTTTACTGACTGTTCTGTTTTGACAGATTCTGCCTTTTATTTCGCATTGCCGCTTTTGTTAAGTTGAATGAGTTTCTTTGTTCCATTAACTTTCAGAAATTTTGTGCAATGTCCAGAAGTGTTAAGAATGATTGTGTCACCTCTGAACATGTGAATTTTTTATTATGCACTAACCCTCTAACGAGTTTGCTTGAAGTTTGGTGTGAAGGAAGTTTTCAAGGGTCAATAGAAGAGGATGATATACTATGATCAAGAGGAGGTTTAAGCTTGGGGATGCCCCCGTTGTTCATCCCTGCATATTTCAAGAAGACTCAAGCATTTAAGCTTGGGATGCCCAAGGCATCCCCTTCTTCATCGACAACCTATCAGGTTTCTTCTAGGAAACTATATTTTTATTCCATCACATCTTATGTATTTTACTTGGAGCTGCCTGTGTTCTTTTATTTTTGTTTTTTTGTTTTGTTATCTTAGTTCTCTGAATAAGTTCATCCTTGTGTGGGAGAGAGACTCCGCTGGTTCGTATGAACACATGTGTTCTTAGCTCATAATATTCATGGCGAAGTTTTCTTCTTCGTTAAATTGTTATATGGTTGGAATTGGAAAATGCTACATGTAGTAATTGCTATAATGTCTTGGGTAATGTGATACTTGGCAATTGTTGTGCTCATGTTTAAGCTCTTTGCATCATATACTTTGCACCCATTAATGAAGAAATACATAGAGCTTGCTAAAATTTGATTTGCATATTTGGTTTCTCTAAGGTCTAGATAATATCTAGTATTGAGTTTTGAACAACAAGGAAGACAATGTAGAGTCTTATAATGTTTACAATATGTCTTTTATGTGAGTTTTGCTGCACTTGTTCATCCTTGAGTTTGCTTCAAATAACCTTGCTAGCCTAAGCCTTGTATCGAGAGGGAATACTTCTCATGCATCCAAATCCTTGAGCCAACCACTATGCCATTTGTGTCCACCATACCTACTCTACTACATGGTATTTCTCCGCCATTCCAAAGTAAATTGCTTGAGTGCTACCTTTAAACCATTCAAAATTTATTACCTCTTATTTGTGTCAATGTTTTATAGCTCATGAGGAAGTATGTGGTGTTTTATCTTTCGATCTTGTCATTTACTTTTGACAGACTTTCACAGTGGACTAGTGGCTTCATCCGCTTATCCAATAATTTTGCAAAAAGAGCTGGCAATGAGGTTCCCAGCCTCAATTAATTAACTTGCATTAATAATTTTCTTCACATGTTTTGCTCTCATCAGTAAGCAACTTAATTTTGCAAATAGACACTCCTCCATGGTATGTGAATGTTGGAAGGCACCCGAGGATTCGGTTAGCCATGGCCTGTGTAAGCAAAAGGTTGGGAGGAGTGTCATCCATAAATAAAGAAAAACTAAACTAAAGTACATGTGTAAACAAAAGAGAAGAGGGATGATCTACCTTGCTGGTAGAGATAACCATCCTTCATGGGAGCCGCTCTTGAAAGTCTGGTTGATGAGGTAGTTAGAGTGCCCACTACCATTCGTTGACAACAACAAACACCTCTCAAAATTTTACTTTTATGCTCTCTTTATGTTTTCAAAACCAAAAGCTCTAGCACAAATATAGCAATCGATGCTTTCCTCTTTGAAGGACCTTTCTTTTACTTTTTATGTTGAGTCAGTTTACCTATCTCTCTCCACCTCAAGAAGCAAACACTTGTGTGAACTGTGCATTGATTCCT
>JAUUTY010001896.1:0-12235 GCA_030979885.1 Lolium multiflorum
GAAAAGTGTTACCAAAATCTGATTGCGTAACCTTTTATGCTGTTCTCTATCTCCGGGCCGCGGATGTCCTCCATAAACACTACCATGACATTTACTCAATATCTCTTGTTGTTCATATTCGGGAACACATCTTCGCATAATACCATCCACTCCTTCTTTATATAAGTGTGGGCCATCCCAAAAATAATGCCTCAAGTCATAAAGAATTTCCTCCTTTGTCGAAATAGCAATATAAAATACTTGAAATAATAAAGTTAGCTATCCCATACCAGGCGCCTTCGCTGAGCTCTTCACCTTTACGTAAACAACCTGTCATTTGGAAAACTATCATTAATAGGAACATGATCATAAGCAATATTTTCCAATCTAGACAAATTATCGGCAACAGGATTATCAGCACCTTTCCTATCTAAAATATGCAAATTCTTGCAAAATAAGTACCCATCTAATAAGCCTTGTCTTAGGCATCTTCTTAATATAAGGTATCTAATTGGTAAAGATGATCGCGATGAATCGCGGACTTTTGAATCAATATAGGTCTAAACTTGTCACAAGCAAAGACTATAGCTAAACAATTCCCTTTCAGTTGTAGCATAATTCTTTGAGCAAGCATCAAGAGTCTTACTAGCATAATGAATAATATTATTTTATCTACCCGCTGTCCAAGAAATGTACCACAAGCAAAATCACCAGCATCACACATAATTTCAAAAGGCAAATCCCAATCAGGAGGTTCAACTACAGGAGCAGTTGTCAAAAGGCTTTTTTAGAGTTTCAAAAGCTTCCTTACAATAATCATCAAAAACAAAAGGTACATCTTTTGAAGAAGATTAGTAAGAGGCTTTGAAATTTTAGAGAAATTTTTTTAATAAATCTCCTATAAAACCCAACATGACCAAGAACACTACTAATACCTTTAACATCCCTCGTAGGCATCTTCTCAATTGCTTCAACTTTGGCTCTATCAACTTCAATACCTCTTCAGAAATTTTATGTCCAAATACAATTCCTTCATTAACCATAAAGTGGCATTCTAATTAAGAACAAGGTTAGTTTCTTCACATCTCTGCAAAACTTTAACGAGGTTTCGCAAGCAATTATCAAAAGAATTCCCATAGACAGAAAAATCATCCATGAACACCTCTACAATACTTTCGCAAAAACCATGAAAAATAGCAGACATGCATCTTTGAAAAGTAGCAGGAGCATCACATAAACCAAAAGGCATACGCCTATAAGCATAAGTTCCATAAGGACAAGTAAACGTGGTTTTCTTGATCTTTGTGAAAACCCAGAATAACCATCAAGAAAGCAAAATGAGTATTTTTAGATAACCTTTCTAGCATTTGATCAATAAAGGGTAAAGGGTGATCTTTCTAGTAACCTACACTTTTCGAAAATCAATGAACATTCTATACCCTACAACTATTCTTTGAGGAATAAGCTCATCATTGTCACAAGGTCGTCACTATTCTCCTTTCAGGAACACAATGCACAGACTAACCATCTACTATCAAAGAATAGATATATAATACCAGTCAGTTAGTTTAATACCTCGCTCCTTACCACCTCTTCATCTTCTAATTAGACGACGTTGATGTTCAACAAATGCTTTGCATCATCTTCCATATCTCATAGCATGTTGGCAAATAGAGAAATCCCTTTCAAATCATCAAAAGTATAGCCAATAGCTCCTCGCTGTTTCTTCAATATTTCCAATAACCTTTCTTCGCCAACAAAGAACTAATAATAACAGGATATATTTTCTTATCATCAATATTAGATATTTAAGATTATTAGGTAAAGGCTTTAAATCGAAACAGGATCTTCCTTTGGTAGTGGTGTTGTACCTACTTCCACCGGTAAATCATGCTTGAGAATAGTTTGGCGAAGAAAAATTTCCTCAAGCTCATCTCTTCTTCTCCTAAAAGCCTTCACTTTCACTATTCTCCAAATGTTGCCGCAGGATTATTAGAACAACAATAGATGCACACTCTCCATTTTTAAAATCATTACTTGTGGGCAAGTCGCTTTATAAGGAGAGTTTTGCAAATTTAGAAAAGTTAAATTCATAAGGTTCAACAGCAAATCTGTCAAAAAAATTTCTTTCTTACAATCTATAATAGCTCCACACAAGTATTTAGAAAAGGTCTACCAAAACATAGGACAATGATCACTAGCAACAGAACCAAGTACCAAAAAGTCAGTAGGATATTTAATCTTACCACATAAAACTTCCACATCTCGAACAATACCAATTGGAGAAATAGTTTCTCTATTAGCCATATGAATAACCACATCAATATCTTCAAGTTCACAAGAACCAATTTCGTGCATAATCTCCGTGTAAAGCTCATAAGGAATAGCACTAACACCTGCACCAATATCACATAAACCATAATAGCAATGATCACCAATTCTATCAAGATAGCATGGGAACACTAACTTGTTTGGGTTTATTAGATGAAACAATAATAGAAGCATCTTCACAGAGAATAATATGACCATCCTCCACATTTTCAATACAAGATCTTTAACTATTGCAAAAGCCATGTTCAATTTTAATTTGTTCTTCAGGTTCTTAGGTTTCTTTTTCACTTTTATTAATGTGCACTAGATATGATTTAATAGCAATTTTCCATTTTAGTGTGAAAGGAGTTTCAATATAAGCTTCGAATAAACATTATCAATACAATCACCATTACTTGTTTGTTGTGATGAATCAACTTTATCTTTATACGTTCATGATACTTATCAAATTCTTCTAGTAAATTCATAATGAGAGGCAAAAGCTTTAAAAGTTTGCAACAACTTGGGAATCAAGACCATATGTAACACTCATATTACGAAATTATCAGTATCCATAAAAGCTTCAATGCATTTATAATCATAAATTATACCTGATTCTCTATCTTTTTCGTTCTCCCATCCTTCAGTATTTTCTTGGATTCGATCAAGAAGGTCTCTTTTAAACTCTTCCTTCTTGCGTGTAAATATCCAGAACAATAAGTATCCAGCAAGGTCTTTGTCTTGAAAAGAAAGTCTTGCATAGAAAATATCAATAATAACATTACCAGGAAGCTCATGAATGGGGCATTTGAGCATTAAAGACTTCAATCACCCCCAAGCTTGGGCAATACTCTCTCCATCATGAGGCCAAAAATTATATATGCGGTCGATCCTTGTGAATTTTACTTGGAGGATAAAATTTGAATAAAATAAAGGCACAATGCGTCCTCCCAATCAATAGAATCACCATTCTTTAGCAATTTATACCAGTGCGCACGCTGCTTTACCAGACAGTGATATAGTGAATAGTTTCTTTTTTCTAACTTCATTCATAGAAATACCTACACATTTGAACTGCATAATTCATGCAAAAACAATAAATGATCACCAGGATGGACAGTGTCCATCCCCCTCATAGCGGTTATCCATAACTCGTTCAATAATTTTCAGGTATTTTATATGGTATCACTTCCTCACACCCGGCGCTTCATCCACTACCGTTGCGGTAGTAGTAGATTTCCCAAACAGAAATTGAAGAGAAGATCTCTCCATAATGACTTATGGCAGCAAAGAAATAAAATCAGCACAAACAATAAAGGTTTTCCTTACCAATTCCACTTATACCAATAGCGCTTTCACCTGCTAACGGCTTTAAAATAGTCTTGATGACCCACAAGAATAGGGGTGTATCGGAGTATCTTCGATAAGTAAGAATGTCGATCCCACCGAGGAGCAGAAGGTGTTGACAAGCTTTATGAAGGTGATCTGTACCCAGTCGCTCACAAACAAGTATTCAAGGAGTTTTGATGTAATAGATGAATAAAGTACGTGTAAGTAAAATGCGAGAGAAATAATTGCAACGAGTGGCCCAACCTTTTTAGCATAAAGGACAAGCCGGTTTGTTTACTTATATTGACTAAACGTTCTTGAGGACACACGGGGATTTTAGTTTAGTGCTTTCGCTTACAGCTGATTAACCTTCATTGTTTTGATAAGTGTTGTGTGGTGAACCTATGCTAATGCACCGTCCTTCCTAGGACTAATACATACTTGTGATCATACCCCTTGCAAGCATCCGTAACTACAAGAAAGTAATTAAGATAAATCTAACCACAAATTAAACTCGAGATCCCGCGATCCTCTGAGGTTCAGGTTGCTGTCACCCCGGCAACCCCACAATTAGCAACCGAATACAAGATGAACTCCCCCCATAAAGTTGAAGTGTCGTGTAGTCGACGTTCACACGACACCACTAGAAGAATGACACACAACTTAAATATCATAACATTGAATATTACTCAACCAAAAATCCACTACTAGCATTTAGACTTCACCCATGTCCTCAAGAACTAAACTAACTACTCACGAGACATATGCAATGAATACAATCAGAGGTGATATGATGATGAATAACAATCCGAACATAAACTGGTTCAATGGTGTCACTCAATAGCATCTACAAAAAGTATAGAATAACACCGGGAGGTGAGTTTCCCCTATCAAACAATCAATATCCAACCCAAATTGTTACAGCGGCGACGAGTGCAGCGATGGTGATGGCGGTGTAGATGGTGGAGATGATGATGATGATGATGGAGATGATGTCCAGCTCGATGACGATGGCGATGGCTTCGATTTCCCCCTCCGGGAGGGAATTTCCCCGGCGGATTCCTGAGAGCTCTTTTCTCTCTGGTGTTCTCCGCCCCGCAGAGGCGGCTGTAACTCTTTGTGAGGTCCTCCCTCTGGCTTAGGTTTTCGGGACGAAGTACGAAGAAAAGGAGGCGAAAGGGGCCGTGGGGCCCCCACACCACAGGTGGCGCTGCCAGGCCATGGGCCGCGCCGGCCTGTGGTGGGCCCACCTTGGCTCCCCTCTTCTTCCCCCTCTGGCTCCCTCCGTCATCTCTGAAAAGTAGGGAATTCCCACGGAAATTTCCTTCCAGAGTTGATCTTCCGAAAATATTGCGTTCGACGGTGCTAGTTTTCCACAGGGACCCGGTTCGGTGCTTGGATCCTGGCCAATGCAGCAGATGAAACATGCAAAATAGATGAAATAACATAGTATTGTGTCCCAATATGAAATATACCTCAATGAATAACAGCAAAATATGATACAAAATAGTGATGCAATTTGGATGTGCTCAACCATCTCAACTCCTTGCGCTCCATAGGTGAAGGGAGAATCCCATGCTCACCATGCTCAACTCCATCGCTTCCTAAGTCGTCCTCGAGTGGTGGCATCTTGATTGAGCTCGTCGAAGTAGAGCTTCTTGGCGCTTGGAGTTGTGCATTGCCATGCCATGTGACCCTTGGCCTTGCACACCTCACAAAGGAGATTGGGACATTCCCGTGGAGGATGGCCTTGTTGCTTGCACTTGTAGCATCGGAGTCCATAGGCATATGACGAGGTAGGGGCCATTTTGGTGGTGCCACAAGAGGTAGAAGTCGCCTTATGAGGAAGGTCTTTGTCGAGTTCGGTTCTTCTCTTTGCTCATCACCATGTCTGAGTGGTGTCAGCCACCTACAAGACATCAAGACCAACAAGTCCCCCAAGTGGACCAATGACACGGGCTAGAGCTAAGAGCTACATGATAAGGTGAACTCGCTCCTCACTGCCCCCTCGATCTCGGTACTCCATTGATGGAATGCTACCTCATGCCGACACACTTTGTGTTATTAGGTATGTGGCGCATCAAGACCCCGGAGAGGAGGATACACCATGGTCAAGAGAAGGAGAGAAGGACATGAAGATGGACGTGAAGAAGGACGTGGAGCTGGACCCGACGTCATGCGAAGCGCGCCAAGGAAAGGAGAAGGCCAGCCGGTCCAACCCGGGTTGACCGCTCCCCAGACTGGGGACGTACCCGACTCTGGCGACATCCTGGGCCCGAACCTGTCGTCAATGACTGGGCCGAGCCGGCCTGGCTGACCACGCCTGGCCGCTGTGTCCGGGCCTGACCGACTCCCCGATCACTTCTGCCGATCGCCAGCAACCGTTGTCGGTAATCCGTACCTTTTCGCCATGTTTCATTTTTGTGGACTATAGAGTGACGCACTCCTTTCTGGCCTTAGGACATTTGCTTAAAGGACTTTGAGTCTCCTTGTATAATTTTTCGATTGATCTATGTGACATGGTGTTCCAACTTTCTCTCTCCCCCTCGTCTCCCAACACCGATCCCACTGAATTCTCGACATGCGTTTTTCTCCCCGTGGGGTTGGGATACAGCTGCATCGAAGAATGAGGTGGATGTATCGGTTGGTGTGGTGTTCGTGGTCTGCAGCCTGGCACTCCCCTTTATGATCGAGCCACAAACGGGGTCTTAGACTCATGATACCATATGATGTGTCTAAGACCCCCGCTGTGTCCCCACCCTCGCGACACCCAAAATCCAAGGGGGAAAGAGAGGGAGAGGGGAAGAACACGAAGAATGCGAAGAACACAACGCACACCAAACCGATACAATCGATACTTACCCTCGTGGCTCGATGGACCACGCCAATAGAATCAACCCGAAGAGACCCGAGGTAGAATTCCGAGCGGAGAGATTGGTGAGGGAGACGAATCTAGGAGTGGGAGAGAGAGTGGAGCACACTAGAATCTCACTCATAGATCCAATCATCCAACATGGGGTGCCTTGATACAAAGGGATGAAACCCTAGGGAGACAAAGCTCAAAGTCATGTTTAAGCCTAAATCTTGTCTAAGGAGTAAAGGACCTGGGTGCTTATATAGGGTTACAAGGCAACATGGGTCGAAGAGGTACAAGTTGGTGGGTCAAACCTGCAAATCCGGTCATTAGAAAACCGGGTCTGGGGCCGGCCCGTCCGGTCCAAACCGTATTCGGGCCGTATACCGATCGCAACTCTCAAGCCCCGGATACCTTCCGGTTGTACCGTCAGAGCCTGGTCCAAACCGATGGGATCTTGCCAGGCGGCCGACCGGTCTCCCGGGACCGGCTGCCCGGTTTGGTGGCCGGTTGGATCGGGCCCCGCCGGCTGGCTCCCCCTCTCCCTTCTCCTCTCTTCCTTCTTCGCTCTCTCTCTTCCTTGCACCATGGTGAATGGATCCTCTTCCCTTCCTAGCTCCTTGCACCGTGGAAGTTCCTCCCACGGCTCGATGACTCTTTACCCAATGACATGCAACACCGGAGAGAGGTAGCATCTCCATCCAAAGTTGACGAGGCTCCAGTGTCGAGAGGAAGGAGTTCACCTTGGATATGTTGGTCCAATTAAGTCCCACATGGTGTAGCTGGCTGACCATAGGCTGGGCTGCATCACGTCGAAGAACGAATGCTACCGATGATGCCTGTGTCCTTCTCGTCCTGAAATGGGCCTTGCCACGCAAATCCGCGCTTCCTCTGAAAAAGAAGCTGAATCCGAGGCTTCGGAGTCAACCGACCATCCTTCCGCTCTTTCTCCGAAGAACAAACGGAGAAGGGGTGACGCGGAAGGCTTAACCTCCAAGCCGAGCCCGATCGAGGAAATCGCCCAAGAATGCCTCCCGAAGAGAGAGCCCTTTAACGCTTATGACGCTGCCCTGTCAGCTCGTAAGTCACCTTATCGCCTTTTCTCATTAGTCATTGTGTGTCGAATAATCTCACTCTATTTTTTGCGCAGTGGCGACGAAGAAGAAGAAGAACCCGCCGCCAATGTGACTGCTCCTATGAGCATGTCACATACTTTGGCTTTATCGGAAACACACCGCACGGGGAGGAAACCTCGACTCCTCATCAAGATCTTTAGAGGTCAACTCCTGCCACCAGCCCCCGAGCTTCTTCGCCAAAGAGGGCGAGGATTGAACTAGGCGGAGAATTCAACATAGCCGGGAGTTCAACGACTCCGCCCTTGGATGATGTAAGTCTACTACTATTTTGTTTTCTATCTGCCAAGTTTTCACTGCGCTGAACCTTTCTTTCCTCCTTCTTTTCTGCAGCCTCTGATGCAGCCCTTCATTAACCTTGGCACCCAATTTATTGGGTACCGCAACACTGTTAATGGATTGAAAGGTACACTGCCGGATGATCTATCTTTTCTTGCGTCTCGAAAACTTCCATTGTCCTTGTGTTATTTTTAACTTCCGCCATATGTCTTTTCAACAGAGGCTCTCCTCACGGCTGACAAACGAGCTGATGACCTCGCCATCAAGCTTAAAAAGAGCGAAGAAGCTCGCGAGAAAGCCGAGAAGGATGCCTCTTCTATTGAAGATCTTCGAAAGAGGCTCCACGAGGCGGAGACTGCTTTGAGTGACAAGATCACTCAACAGATCGCTCGTGAAGAAAACATCACCTCCCGCCTGGAGTCGCTGAATCGACGTTTTGTCAGTAAGTTTGCTAATCAATCTTCATCCTTTTCAGCGATTTTCCTCTCCTTCTTTTTGTTGAGAACCTGAAATTGCCATGTTGAGGAAGATGAGTCAAGACTTCGAGCTGCAAAAGCCTGAAGATGACTCCTCGACGCTCTTTCTCTTCTCGAAGTTCATGGGGATGAAGTGCGCCGCAGTATCTTTGATGATCTCTGAGTTTTGTGTGTTTGTTAACAACACCGGTGACAATTTAACTGTGCGCTAAGTGGACTACAGATATGGAGAAGATACCACGGGAAAATCTCGACCCACTCAAAAAGGAAGAAAAGAAAAAGAGGAAGATGCTGAAGCTTGGCTCTGGCCGGCACTGCCGGCAACACTTGGCCGGCACTGCCGGTATGTGTACCCCGGCACTGCCGGTGATTCCTGGCCGGCACTGCCGGCGTGTCCGTTGTCCTGCTGAAAAAAGAAAGGCCGCACTTTGCCAAGTTTCTGGCCCGGCACCGCCGACCGTTCTGTCGACATGTTGAATCAAATCTCGCCGGCAATCGCTCGGCTGCCTGCTGGGGTCGGCACTTCCGGCGATTCTCCTCCAACGGGCAGAAAAGTTGGTGGGGTATAAATACCCCTTCACCTACCTTGGAATTGTGCTCAAACCCTAAGATCTTCATCCACCATTGCTGAGCCACCAAGAACACCAAAATAGCCAGATATCCTCCCTCAACCACCCAAATCACTTGTGCTTTGGAGAATCGAAGGAAGACCCCGATCTACATCCTCACCGAAGCGTTCTTTCATTTCCCCCTCTTATGCTTGAGGGCCCCCTTGCTAGTGTTCCTCTTGGATCCCTAGTTGTTGTTGTTGATGTATGCTTTTGTTGATTTGTTGTGTTGTTGCTGCATTTGGGAGCCTCCAAATTTGGTTGTGGTGTGTGCCCCAAGAACTCTGTAAGGTCCTGTTTCCGCCGAGGAATCCCTTAGTGGAAGTGGGCTAGGCCTTCGTGGCGTTGCTCACAGAAGATCTGAGTGAAGCCTTCGTGGCTGTTGGTTTGGCTTGCGTAGCAACCACACTCCTCCAAACGTAGACGTACCTTCTTGTAAAGGAAGGGAACTACGGGAATCATCTCCGTGTCAACGCGTGCTCCACTCTCGGTTACCTCTATCCCATTCTATCTCCTATATATTGCGTAGTTATATCTTGCTTAGTTGATAACCTTCTTGTCATATAGGTAAATTCACTTAGTTGCATATCTAGAGCATTTCCTTGTGTCAAGCCTAAATTGAAAAAGAACTAAAATTGGTTAGCACCTATTCACCCCCCTCTAGGTATGTGATACGATCCTTTTTCAATTTGCATCGTAGCTCCTGGCCTTATTTCCTGGGCTTTAATCCACAAGAGTATGCCGACGATGGCCTCTAAGAGGCCAGCCTAAGCTGGTCACCATGGAGGACATCAATTCGTTGAGACCTCCATGGACGCTCAAATGGAAAGCATGAGAAAAATGATTTCCGAGCTTTTGACTCCGGTCCTTCCTAGGGATCCCGCCATAGAGGTAAAGGACACGGGTGTGTTAGAAGAGGGAGGTGCTTCGGCATTACCCTCCTCTACCAAACCCGTGGAAGGTGATAACTTAAACACTATCAAATCTCCCATTGCATCTCCTAGGGGAACTAGTGGAGGTGAGAGCTACAATCGAGTAGCTCCACCTTTCCTATCTCCCGATATCCCGGTTCCCCATCCTCATTTGAACATTCGGGGAGACCCACCTAAGTTTAATATGAAAGATTACGATACATGGCAATTTGAGTTTCGCTCTCATGTTTGTAGTGCCTCCAATGAACTTTGGAGAATCATCGAGGAGGGCTTCAAGCCCTACAACCCCAACAAGTTGACTAGAAGAGAAGCGGTTGATAGTCAACTCAATGTCACGGCCTTGCACATGATCCAAACTAGTGTGGGGACAAAGGATTTGTCTCGTATTCGGAACTTCACCACCGCCAAGGAAGCTTGGGATGGTTTGGCCGCTAGTTGCATTGGAAGTGAAAGCACGAGAAGAAACAAGTACAATTCTCTTAAGAATAAAGCCGAAGGATTCATGAGGCTACCGGATGAAGATCATGAAGACATGTATGCAAGACTCATCACCGTTGCCGATGCTTTCCGGATTGTGGGTGCCACCCACATCAATGACTCTTGGATCAAGGATAAGTACATTGATTGCATGATGCCGTTTGAACCCATTGATGTCAAGACTCTTGTTGGGAGAGAATGCTATTCCTCTCTCACATCTCAACAAGCCGTGCACGAGATGCAAGCCCTCAAGGTGCTCGAGCAAAACTCACATGATACTCTCGCAATCGTGCCATTGGTATGGCAAAAGGGAACAATCTTGCCTTGACGGTCAACTCCGTAGAAGAAGTGCACCCTCAAGAACAATATAGGGCATCTTGGAGTATGTCCTATCCGGAAGACTTGGAACTCCACTACAATGATCACATGGCCTTTCATGCAAGATCTTTTTGGGTTGAATCCAAGGCCAAGGAAGACAACATCAAGAGGAACAACAAAAGTGGGTTCACTAGCTTTGGTCCAAAAACAAGATCATGCTACAACTGTGATGACAAGCGCCATTTCATTGCCGAATGCCCCTATGAAAATAGGGAGAATCATAATGGAAGGCTCATTACCAAGGACAAGAGCAAAGAATCAAAGGGCAAATATTCAAAAGCCCCAACAAGAAATTCTACAACAACAAGACCAAGAAGGGCAAGAGGCCCTCAAGAGTTGTGCTAGTGACTAGGTAAGAATATTCTACTGATGAAGTTGAAAGCTCTAGTGATGATGAAGGAGAAAGCTCAAAGGAAGTGGCCACCATTGTCACTACCAACATTCCCTCTTCATCTCTTTGAATCCCCCAATGAGAATCCTCATATCAAGAATGCCCATTGCTTCATGGCAAGTTCCTCCTTGGACACATCTATTGTGCTATCAACTCAAGAAGAATATACCTTCGGAGATGATGATGTTGATGATGAAGAAGATGCAACCTCTAATGGATTGGTCGCTCTTGCCTTCCTCTCCACTAACTCTTCATCACCAATTGAATCCCCCAATGAGATCATTCATGTGGAGGAAGAAAGTTGTCTCATGGCCAAATCCTCCGAGGTATCATCTCCTAGCCCCTCTATGCCTAACATATCAAGTGATCTAGGGGTTGATGATGCTAGTCTAAAAGTGAAACAAGAAATGCTAGAGTTTGATGAATTCATGCTTAACCTACAAGGTATCAACAAAAAGCATGTTTCAAATCTCATGGCTCATTTAGCTCAACAAAATGATACTCTTGAGAAAAAGGGTCAAATAGAGAGAGAAGACTCTCTTGAAATCCATGCTCTTAAAAAATGCTCTTGAGGAAAGTCAAGAAACTATAGCTTCTCTTGAGGAGAGGCTAGAAAATCTTGAAGAGCCTCAAGATAAAATTAACAAGCTCACTAAAGCTAGAGATCTTGCTAGGGCTAAGACTAAATTGCTTAAAAAGGAAATGGCCCAATTTGGTGTTGATCATGAGAAACTTGTGAAGGATCTAGATGAACTAGACAAAGCTCACAAAGCTTTGAAGAGTGAATACACTCTCCTATCCAAGTCAAATGAGCAACTTCAAACTAGGCTTGCTTCATATGATGTGCCTAGTTCCTCTACCCCTTCATGTGATCATGCAAACATTGTTGAGGAAAATGCTAGGTTGAAGGATGAACTTGCTAAGGCCTCCTCCCCCCAAAGTAAACTTTCTTTGGATGATCTTTTGAGTAAGATCAAACAATGGGAAGGAGGGCCTAGGTTATAATGCCAAGGCAAAGAAGGCAAACAAGCAAAAGGCCAAGCCCGCACAAGAGAAGAAGAAAGCTATCACCAATGGTGAAGCCCCTAA
>JAUUTY010001897.1:0-11300 GCA_030979885.1 Lolium multiflorum
TTTTCTTTCGATCTCATGCCGACTTTGAAACGTTGAGGATGCTGCTGCCTCATGGGTCCCGCATGTCATCCTCTCAGAACGATAAATGTTTTCTTTTCTTGTATTTTTTTACCAACTGATTTTTGGCTTTTTTTATTTTCGATCCCCTGCCGCCTTTGAAACGTTGACTCCGCTGCTGGCTCATGGGTCCCCGATGTCAGCCTCCCCGTACAAGAAACATGTGATATTTTATTTTGCAGACAATAAACGTTGTATTTCGCTCTGAGCTATTGCAAACGGATAAATTAAATCTTTATATCTACATAAACAAACTTATATGTTGAATCTCCTTGTTTTTTGTTTTTGCGAAGCATAGGACTTTCCTGTTTTTTTTTTGAGAAAAATCCGACCTTTCCTGTTTTGGAGTGGGCTGAAATTGTACGAGTCAAAAGGCCCAGCAGTATAGTTCGAAGGCCCAGATGTCCAGATACAGCCCAATTAAAATCTTTCTTTTCTTGGATTTTTTTCACACCCTGATTTCTGGCTACTTTCTTTTTCTTTTGATCTCAAGCCGCATTTGAAACGTTGAGACCGCTGCTGCTAAATGGGACCCGCATGTCATCCTCTATGTACAATAAAGTTTCTTTTCTTGGATTATTTTTGGCTCCTGATATTATGTCACTTGACTTTTTCTTTCAATCTCATGCCGACTTTGAAACGTTGAGGAAGCTGCTGGCTCATGGGTCCCGCATGTCATCCTCTATGAACAATAAAAGTTTTCTTTGTTGGATTTATTTTTTTCCCCTAATTTCTGGCTATTTGTCTTTTTCTTTTGATCCCCTGCCCCCTTTGAAACGATGACGACGCAGCTGGCAAGTCGGTCCCACATGTCATCCTCTATGAACAATAAAAGTTTCCTTTGATGGATTTATTTTTGACCCTAATTAATTTCTGGCTATTTCCTTTTTTATTTTGATCCCCTGCCGCCTTGAAATAGTTGAGGATGCTGCTGCCTCATGGGTCCCGCATGTCATCCTCTCAGAAAGGTAAATGTTTCTTTTCTTGAATTTGTTTACCAACTGATTTTTGGCTTATTTTTTCTTTCGATCTCCTGCCACCTTTAAAACGTTGACGACGCTGCTGGCTCATGGGTCCCCAATGTCAGCCTCCCCATACTGCAAATCCTCTTTCTGCAAAGGTTGTATTTCTAGATAGATAAGGTGGATTCGAATCTGCCATGGTTCAGGCAGCTCAGGTAAGCCTTCTTGCACTAATTAATGGAAGTAGTGTATCGCAAGGTCAAGACATGTGGCTCGGTGTAATGAATCTATATGAATCATGTTGTGGGTTCAATCTGATAGTTCTCTAACAGGTCAGCCAAAATAGAAATTAAGTTTTTTTCTAAAAGGGAAATGCAAATTAAGATGAACACAAACATTAGTTATCATAATAGCTGATCATACATACATACTTGCTAAGAGCAAAAGCTTGCCAGAGTTTTACCACCCATACAATTAATTAGCAGTTCAGATAAGATAACCTTATATAAGTATAACTACAAATGCATTTGCTAAGGGCTCATGGGACAACAGAACTAGACAACCGCGAACTTTATGACCAGCATGTCACAGCGGCATCGAAAGATCTTGACCTTCAACTTTGATCCAATGCGAAGTTTGGCACCGTCAATGAACTTTTTCCACCTGGAAGTAACAGCCAAGCGGCCATCTGTGGGACTGACAGAGTACCGTCCCTCCACGGTGAGACCTTCACTCTCCATGACGAGGGATATCTTGCCCCTTCGGCCAGCATTGAGATCCTTGGAGATACTTTTAGGCAATTTCTGATTCAAAGCAAGAGATACCACCAAAAATTAGTCAATGGCACCAATGCACTGAACCATGTGAGACTTTGAGCAGAGAAGACATCAAGATAAGAGCAGTTATGCTGTCATATACTCACGAACATAGCCTTCAGATGCGTCCTGGTCACCACACGGGTGGCCACAGCAATGAGCTGAGACCTCGGTGATCTGGCTGGGGCAGGTGCATGAGCCTGGGCTGGTACACGAGCTGGTGCTGATGCAGGAGACTGCTGGGCAGGTGCAGTAAACGGTGCCTCTAGAGGAACCGGTGCTGATGCAGGAGACTGTTGGGCAGGTGCAGTAAACGGTGCAGCTAGAGGAACCAGTGCTGATGCAGGAGCCTGCTGGGCATGTGTAGTATATGGGGCCTCTACAGGAACCAATGCTGATGTAGGGGACTGCTGGGTAGATGCAGTAAACGGAGCTGGTACAGGAACCGGTGCTGATGCAGGAGAGTGGGAAGCCGGTGCCGGTGCTGGTGTGGTTGCCCTTTGTGACATCCGCTCCTGTTCCGTCAGGGGATCTGCAGCTTTGATCATGTTAAACCCAGCAAGCTAGAACAGAGGGAATGGTTTAGAACAACTGCTCAGAACAGTTATCAAAAGATATGAGTAGAAAAAAGTTACATATTATATATTTGGAAGTGTCTCCAACTCTGTAAGCAGTTACGTATATCTGCCCGTTTGAGTTTCTGATCCTCAGCTCGTCGCCCTTCTTCAGACCGTAGTCAAAAGCAAACTTTCTCCAATCATGTCCATACAAATATGTGATGGCCTGCGTCTTGTAGACATACACCTCATAGACCGTGTAGGTGTTCATCAATTTGCCATTGCCATGCATAGTGAAAGATCCTTCATGCGGACACATCTGGTTAATCATTGGACGAAGTTCACAAGGTACAGTCTGCATGTGAAAATTGATACAAATGTAAGAAGCAGGAAGACTAAAAACAAGACTTTACTATATGCCAATTCATGCTAAACCACTGAGAATACATACCTGTAACTCTGTGAAGGAGCTACTAGAAAGGTAGATAGAGCCATAGGAGGTGTTATATGCGGGGTATGTACATGGGCCCGCCATATTCCCGCAAGCTCGGCATCGGGATGGTGAAGGAAACATGGGAGGTACTACTGGTGCGTAGCGCTGAATGTAAGTGGAAGAATTAGGTTGTGTAAAGTGCATAGTTCAGAGCAATGCAAATGTTGACAAGCAAGTGCATAACACTATGTTACAAACTGAACAGTGAAAAATTAGTGTATGATGAATATAAGCATGCTAATTTGGTGTTTCCGAATTCCAAAAAGCATTAGACAGAGCCGGTGATAATATCAGACATAAATCATGGCATGTATATGTGGCTTAAGAAAATATACCCGAACCCTTGGATGGTTACGGCCCGGCTGATCCTTGGACTTGAGCTTATATAAGCATCCAGAGGAAGGTATGATGCGCACAGTAGCAAGTTTTCCCTCAGAAAGAAACCAAGGTTTAATCGAACCAGTAGGAGCCAAGAAGCACGTTGAAGGTTGATGGTCGCGAAATGTGATGCGGCGCAACACCAGGGATTCCGGCGCCAACGCGGAACCTGCACAACAAAACCACTTTGCCCCAACGAAACAGTGAGGTTGTCAATCTCACCGGCTTGCTGTAACAAAGGATTAAACGTATCGAGTGGAAGATGTTTGCAAAGAAAACAGTAAACACAATTGCAGTAGATTGTATGCTATGTAAAGAATAGGACCGGGGTCCACAGTTCACTAGAGGTGTCTCTCCCATAAGATAAAAGCATGTTGGGTGAACAAATTACAGTCGGGCAATTGACAAATAGAGAAGGGCATAACAATGCATATACATGATATGATAAATATAGTGAGATTTAATTGGGCATTACGACAAAGTACACACTTAGACGCCATCAAGCATCTATGCCTAAAAAAAGAAGTCCCACCTTGGAGTTATCATCGAACCATTCGGTATTAAGTTGCTAAACAGCGAACAATACATTAAATACGGTATCAACATCATCCTTTAAACTTATCACCTAATTCTCTGCATCAATCTTTGTCCTAATTGTATGACACATCACAACCTTAGAACCTACTGTCACGATCCCAGGTGTCAATGAAGGCATGAACCCACTATCGAGCATAAATACCCCCTCTTGGAGTTAAGAGCAAAAACTTGGCCAGAGCCTCTACTAATAACGGAGAGCATGCAAGATCATAAACAACACATAAACAATAGATTGATAATCACCATAATCATAGTACTCTCTATCCATCGGATCCCGACAAACACAACATATAGAATTACATATAGATGATCTTGATCATGTTAGGCAGCTCACAAGATCCAAGCAATGGAAACACAACAAAAGAACGACCATCTAGCTAATGCTATGGACCCATAGTCCGGGTGATCTCACTCATCACACTCGGGAGCGACCATGGCGGTGTAGAATCTCACGGGAGATGGGTCCCTCTCACCGGCGCGGGAGTCGGACGATCTCTACCTGAACATCCCCGAGATGGGATTATGGCGGCGCGTCTCACGGAAGGTTTTAAGTATGTCATTGATGACTGCTCTGGTGCGGGGTTTGTGGGGGCTTTACAGGGAGAGTGGCGGTCAGAGCCCTGGGGAGCGGGGAGTAGAGTCAGACCAGGCACAAAGCGCGCCACTCGCCTACAGCCTCGTGAAAGCCCCCATGATCCCTCTTCGGTCTTGCAGGCTCGTTAAAAATGGGACCCTAGGCGAGGATTTTAGGTAAATTCAGAGAATATTTCTTACTGAAGTTTACGAAACCAAAAAACAGCGAAGCTTGGCAAATGGCTCTTAGGCATCTTATTAATAGGTTGGTTCTGAGAAAATGCATAAAATGTGATATAATGTGCATAAAAAGAAACATGTAGGTATCATCAATAAGAAGTAGCATGGAACATAAGTGTCGATACGTTGGAAGCGTATCAGCATCCCAAAGCTGAGATTCTTTTTCGTCCGAAGCGGGTAAAAGCGATAACAAAGATAATTTACGAAGTGACATGCCATCATAATGCTTGATCCTATACTATTTTGTAACGTATGTAATGAATGTGATCAAGAACAAAGGTGGCGGCATGATAAGTCGTGAATCATGAAACGAAAGACTTTTCGTAGAATAAAGTACTTTCAAGACGTATCAATAGTCTTGCATAAAAGGGGATTAGCATTAAAGCAATAAATCAAAGTAAAGGTATTGAAACAACACAAAGGAAGATTAAGTTTCAGTTGCTTTCAACTTTAACATGTATATCTCATGGATATTGTCAACATAAAGTAATATAACAAGTGCAATATGCAAGTATGTAGGAATCAATGCACAGTTCACACAAGTGTTTGCTTCTTAAGGTGGAAGGAGATAGGTAAACTGACTCAACAATAAAAGTAAAAGAATGGTCCTTCAAAGAGGAAAGCATCGATTGCTGTATATTTGTGCTAGAGCTTTTATTTTGAAAACATGAAACAATTTTGTCAACGGTAGTAATAAAGCATATGAGTTATGTAAATTATATCTTACAAGTTGCAAGCCTCATGCATAGTATACTAATAGTGTCCGCACCTCGTCCTACTTAGCTTGGACTACCGGATCTTTGCATGCCATGTTTCAACCAAGTGTCACAAAGGGGTACCTCCATGCCGCCTGTACAAAGGTCTAAGGAGAATGCTCGCATTTTGGATTTCTCGCTTTTGATTATTCTCAACTTAGACATCCATACCGGGACAACATGGACAACAGATAATGGACTCCTCTTAAATGCATAAGCATGTAGCAACAATTATTATTCTCATATGAGATTGAGGATATATGTCCAAAACTGAAACTTCCACCATGATTCATGGCTTTAGTTAGCGGCCCAATGTTCTTCTCTAACAATTTTGCATGCTCCAACCACTAAAATGATAGATATAGACCTTCAGACAAGACGGACATGCATAGCAACTCACATGATATTCAACAATAGTTGATGGCGTTCCCCAGAAGCATGGTTATCGCACAACAAGCAACTTAATAAAATATAAAGTGCATAAGTACATATTCAATACTACGATAGTTTTTAAGGCTATTTTGTCCCATGAGCTATATATTGCAAAGGTGGATGATGGAATTTTAAAGGTAGCACTCAAGCAATTTACTTTGGAATGGCGGATAAATACCATGTAGTAGGTAGGTATGGTGGACACAAATGGCATAGTAGTTGGCTCAAGGATTTTGGATGCATGAGAAGTATTCCCTCTCGATACAAGGTTTAGGCTAGCAAGGTTATTTGAAGCAAACTCAAGGATGAACAAGTGCAGCAAAACTCACATAAAAGACATATTGTAAACATTATAAGACTCTACACCGTCTTCCTTGTTGTTCAAAACTCAATACTAGATATTATCTAGACCTTAGAGAGACCAAATATGCAAATCAAATTTTAGCAAGCTCTATGTATTTCTTCATTAATGGGTGCAAAGCATATGATGCAAGAGCTTAAACATGAGCACAACAATTGCCAAGTATCACATTATCCAAGACATTTTAGAATTACTACATGTAGCATTTTCCAATTCCAATCATATAACAATTTAACGAAGAAGAAACTTCGCCTTGAACATTATGAGTAAAGCCTAAGGACACATGTGTCCATATGCAACAGCGGAGCGTGTCTCTCTCCCACAAAGTGAATGAATGCTAGGATCCATTTTATTCAAACAAAAACAAAAACAAAAACAAACCGACGCTCCAAGTAAAGAACACAAGATGTGACTGAATAAAAATATAGTTTCAGGGGAGGAACCTGATGATGTTGTCGATGAAGAAGGGGATGCCTTGGGCATCCCCAAGCTTAGACGCTTGAGTCTTCTTAGAATATGCAGGGGTGAACCACGGGGGCATCCCCAAGCTTAGAGCTTTCACTCCTCTTGATCATAGTATATCATTCTCCTCTCTTGACCCTTGAAAACTTCTGCCACACCAAACTTCAAGCAAACTCATTAGAGGGTTAGTGCACAATTAATAATTCACTCATTCAGAGGTGACACAATCATTATTTTCACTTCTGGACATTGCATAATGCTACTGGACATTAATGGATCAAAGAAATAAATCCAACATAGCAAAAGAGGCAATGCGAAATAAAAGGCAGAATCTGTCAAAAACAGAACAGTCCGTAAAGACGAATTTAAAATGGCACCAGACTTGCTCAAATGGAAAAACTCAAAACTAATGAAAGTTGCGTACATATCTGAGGATCACGCTCGTAAATTGGCAGATTTTTTCGAATTTTCTACAGAGAACTGTGCCCAGATTCGTGACAGACAGCAATGCTGTTTCTGCGCAGCGATCCCAAATATAACATCAACTTTGACATAGAAACTTTACTTGGCACAAAAACATGATAAGGAGAGGTTGCTACAGTAGTAAACAACTTCCAAGACTCAACAAAACAAAAAAATTGCTGTAGGTAAAAACATGGGTTGTCTCCCATAAGCGCTTTTCTTTAACGCCTTTCAGCTAGGCGCAGAAAGTGCAAATCAAGTAACATCGAGAGTAGAAGCATCAACATCATAGCTTGTTCTAATAATAGAATCAAAAGGCAACTTCATTCTCTTTCTAGGGAAGTGTTCCATACCTTTCTTGAGAGGAAATTGATATTTAATATTACCTTCCCTCATATCAATAACAGCACCAACAGTTCGAAGAAAAGGTCTTCCCAACACAATAGGACAAGATGCATTGCATTCGATATCCAAAACAACAAAATCAACGGGGACAAGGTTATTGTTAACCGTAATGTGCACATTATCAATCCTCCCCAAAGGTTTTTAACATTATCAGCAAGATTAACATCCAAATAACAATTCTTCAATGGTGGCAAGTCAAGCATATCATAAATCTTTTTAGGCATAACAGAAATACTTGCACCAAGATCACATAAAGCATTACATTCAAAGTCATTGAATTTCATTTTAATGATGGGCTCCCAACCATCTTCTAACTTTCTAGGAATAGAAGTTTCAAGTTTTAGTTTCTCTTCTCTAGCTTTTATGAGAGCATTTGTAATATGTTTTGTAAAGGCTAAATTTATAGCACTAGCATTAGGACTTTTAGCAAGTTTTTGTAAGAACTTTATAACTTCAGAGATGTGGCAATCATCAAAATCTAAATCATTATGAGCTACAGCAATGGGATCATTGTTCCCAAGGTTGGAAAAAATTTCAGCAGTTTTATCACAAGCAGTTTCAGCAGTTTTAGCAATTTCAGGCAGTTTTGTTCGCTTTGCACTAGGAGTAGAAACATTGCCAACACCAATTATTTTACCATTGATAGTAGGAGGTGCAGCAACATGTGAAGAATTAGCATTACTAGTGGTGGTAATAGTCCAAACTTTAGCTATATTATTCTCTTTAGCTAGTTTTTCATTTTCTTCTCTATCCCACCTAGCACGCAGTTCAGCCATTAATCTTATATTCTCATTAATTCTAACTTGGATGGCATTTGCTGTAGTAGTAATCTTATTATCAATATCATTATTAGGCATAACTTTCAATTTTAAAAGATTAACATCAGAGGCAAGCCTATCAACTCTAGAAGCAATAGTATCAATTTTATCAAGCTTTTCCTCAACAGATTTGTTAAAAGCAGTTTGTGTACTAATAAATTCTTTAAGCATGGCTTCAAGACCAGAGGGTACACTCCTATTATTGTTGTAAGAATTCCCATAAGAATTACCATAACCATTACCATTAGCAGAAGGATATGGCCTATAGTTATTACCAGAGTTGTTCCTATAAGCATTGTTGTTGAAATTATTATTTTTAATGAAATTCACATCAACATTTTCTTCTTGAGCAACCAATGAAGCTAAAGGAACATTATTTGGATCTACATTAGATCTACCATTCACAAGCATAGACATAATCACATCAATCTTATCACTCAAGGAAGAGGTTTCTTCAACAGAATTTACCTTCTTACCTTGTGGAGCTCTTTCCGTGTGCCATTCAGAGTAATTTATCATCATATCATCAAGAAGTTTTGTAGCCGCCCCCAATGTGATGGACATAAAGGTACCTCCAGCAGCTGAATCCAATAAATTCCGCGAAGAAAAATTTAGTCCTGCATAGAAGGTTTGGATGATCATCCAAGTAGTCAGTCCATGGGTTGGGCAATTTTTAACCAAAGATTTCATTCTTTCCCATGCTTGTGCAACATGTTCAGTATCTAATTGTTTAAAATTCATTATGCTACTTCTCAAAGATATAATTTTAGCGGGAGGATAATATCTACCAATAAAAGCATCCTTGCATTTAGTCCATGAATCAATACTATTCTTAGGCAAAGATAGCAACCAATCTTTAGCTCTTCCTCTTAATGAGAAAGGAAACACTTTCAATTTAATAATATCACCATCTACATCTTTATACTTTTGCATTTCACAAAGTTCAACAAAATTATTGAGATGGGCAGCAGCATCATCAGAACTAACACCAGAAAATTGATCTCTCATAACCAAATTCAGTAAAGCAGGTTTAATTTCAAAGAATTCTGCTGTAGTAGCAGGTGGAGCAATAGGTGTGCATAGGAAATCATTATTATTTGCATTTGTGAAGTCACACAACTTAGTATTTTCAGGGGTATTCATTTTAGCAACAGTAAATAAAACAAACTAGATAAAGTAAATGCAAGTAACTAATTTTTTTGTGTTTTTGATATAGAGAGCAAGACAGTAAATAAAGTAAAACTAGCAACTAATTTTTTGTGTTTTGTTTAGGTGCAGCAAACAAAGTAGTAAATAAAATAAAGCAAGACAAAAACAAAGTAAAGAGATTGAGAAGTGGAGACTCCCCTTGCAGCGTGTCTTGATCTCGACGGCGGCGCCCGAGAAATTTAGCGATGCAGTAGATACACGCGTCAGATTCAGAACCCCAAGTGGAAGGTAGCGATCTGCGTGTAGAAGCAAGTTTCCCTCGGTATGAAACCAAGGTTTAGTCAGGCAGGTAGGAGCCAGGAGAAGCACGTTGGAGTTGATGGTCGCGGTATGATGCGGCAACACCGAGATTCCGGTGCCAACGCAGACACACAACACAACCCAGAGTACTTTGCCCCAACGAAACGGTGGGGTTTGTCAATCTCTGACTAGCGTAACAAAGGGATTAGCATTATCAGTGGAAGATGTTGCAAAGAAAACAGTAAAGCACCTGGCATTACGATGGGTGTATGCTATGTGAAGAATGGACCGGGGTCCGGAGTTCACTAGAGGTGTCTCTCCCATAAGATAAAAGCATGTTGGGTGAACAAATTACAGTCAGGGCAATTGACAAATAGAAAAGGGCATAACAATGCATATACATGATATGATAAATATAGTGAGATTTAATTGGGCATTACGACAAAGTACATAGACCGCCATCCAACTGCATCTATGCCTAAAAAGTCCACCTTCAGGTTATCATCCGAACCCCATTCAGTATTAAGTTGCTAAGCAACAGACAATTGCATTAAGTATGGTGCGTAATGTAATCAACAACTACATCCTTAGACATAGCATCAATGTTTTATCCCTAGTGGCAACAGCACATCACAACCTTAGAACCTTCTGTCACGATCCCAGGTTTAATGAAGGCATGAACCCACTATCGAGCATAAATACCCCCTCTTGGAGTTAAGAGCAAAAACTTGGCCAGAGCCTCTACTAATAACGGAGAGCATGCAAGATCATAAACAACACATAAACAATAGATTGATAATCACCATAATCATAGTACTCTCTATCCATCGGATCCCGACAAACACAACATATAGAATTACATATAGATGATCTTGATCATGTTAGGCAGCTCACAAGATCCAACAATGAAGCACAACAAGGAGAAGACGACCATCTAGCTACTGCTATGGACCCATGGTCCAGGGGTGGTGAACTACTCACTCATCACTCCGGAGGCGACCATGGCGGTGTAGAGTCCTCCGGGAGATGAATCCCTCTCAGAAGCGGGTGCCGGGAAGCGATCTCCACGATCCCCGAGATGGGATTACGAGCGTCTACCGGAAGGTTTTGTATCGTGGCTCTCGTGCGCGGGGTTTGCGACGGAGGCAAGTGAGGCGGAAGGTCCAGCGCGGGGACGCACGAAGAGCCCCGGGGGTAGGTGGCGCCGGCCAGGGCACAGGCAGCGCCGCCTAGCCTACGCGCACCATTGGCCTTTACTTCGTTTTTATCTCTTCGGTCTTACGGAAGCTTTCTGCCGTGCAAATAGGACCACAGGCGGATTTGAAATCATTAAGAATATTTCTATGCGGATTACGAGCAAAAACAGCGAAAGCTTGAAACTATTTGTCTCTTCGGCATCTGTTAATAGGTTAGTTCGAGAAAATGCATAAATATGACATATAATGTATATGCATAAAACATGTAGGTATCATCAATAAAGTAGC
>JAUUTY010001898.1:0-11173 GCA_030979885.1 Lolium multiflorum
CTCCCACTACAACTAATAAAATTGATTATGCTTATGTGGAGAGTAATGATACTTTTATGCATGTGAATAAGAATGCTTTATGTGATAGTTATATTGTTGAGTTTGCATGATGCTACTGAAAGTTATTATGAGAGAGGAAAATATGGTTGTAGAAATTTTCATGTTACTAAAACACCTCTCTATGTGCTGAAATTTTTGAAGCTACACTTGTTTTATCTTTCTATGCTTGTTGCATTATGCTTCATGAATTTGTTTATTTACAAGATTCCTATGCATAGGAAGCATGTTAGACTTAAATTTGTTTTGAATTTGCCTCTTGATGCTCTCTTTTGCTTCAACTACTATTTCTTGCGAGTGCATCATTAAAACTGCTGAGCCCATCTTAATGGCTATAAAGAAAGAACTTCTTGGGAGATAACCCATGTGTTTATTTTGCTACAGTACTTTTATTTTGTATTTGAGTCTTGGAAGTTGTTACTACTGTAGCAACCCTCTCCTTATCTTATTTTATTGCATTGTTGTGCCAAGTAAAGTCTTTGATAGTTAAGGTTCATACTAGATTTGGATTACTGCACAGAAACAGATTTCTTGCTGTCACGAATCTGGGCCTAATTCTCTGTAGGTAACTCATAAAATTATGCCAATTTACGTGAGTGATCCTCAGATATGTACGCAACTTTCATTCAATTTGAGCATTTTCATTTGAGCAAGTCTGGTGCCATTTTAAAATTCGTCAATACGAACTGTTCTGTTTTTGACAGATTCTGCCTTTTATTTCACATTGCCTATTTTGCTATGTTGGATGGATTTCTTTGTTCCATTAACTTTCAGTAGCTTTGTGCAATGTCCAGAAGTGTTAAGAATGATTGTGTCACCTCTGAACATGTGAATTTTGATTATGCACTAACCCTCTAATGAGTTTGTTTCGAGTTTGGTGTGGAGGAAGTTTTCAAGGGTCAAGAGAGGAGGATGATATACTATGATCAAGAAGAGTGAAGAGTCTAAGCTTGGGGATGCCCCCGTGGTTCATCCCTGCATATTCAAGCATCTAAGCTTGGGGATGCCCAAGGCATCCCCTTCTTCATCGACAACTTATCAGGTTCCTTCTCTTGAAACTATATTTTTATTCGGTCACATCTTATGTGCTTTACTTGGAGCGTCTGTGTGCTTTTGTTTTTGTTTTTGTTTGAATAAATGCTTGTGTGGGAGAGAGACACGCTCCGCTGGTTCATATGAACACATGTGTTCTTAGCTTTTAATGTTCATGGCGAAGGTTGAAACTGCTTCGTTCATTGTTATATGGTTGGAAACGGAAAATGCTACATGTAGTAATTGGTAAAATGTCTTGGATAATGTGATACTTGGCAATTGTTGTGCTCATGTTTAAGCTCTTGCATCATATACTTTGCACCCATTAATGAAGAAATACATAGAGCTTGCTAAAATTTGGTTTGCATAATTGGTCTCTCTAAAGTCTAGATAATTTCTAGTATTGAGTTTTGAACAACAAGGAAGACGGTGTAGAGTCTTATAATGTTTACAATATGTCTTTTATGTGAGTTTTGCTGCACCGGTTCATCCTTGTGTTTGTTTCAAATAACCTTGCTAGCCTAAACCTTGTATCGAGAGGGAATACTTCTCATGCATCCAAATCCTTGAGCCAACCACTATGCCATTTGTGTCCACCATACCTACCTACTACATGGTATTTCTCCACCATTCCAAAGTAAATTCTTGAGTGCTACCTTTAAAATTCCATCATTCGCCTTTGCAATATATAGCTCATGGGACAAAATAGCCTTAAAAACTATTGTGGTATTGAATATGTACTTATGCACTTTATCTCTTATTAAGTTGCTTGTTGTGCGATAACCATGCTCTCCTGGGGACGCCATCAACTCTTTGTTGAATATCATGTGAGTTGCTATGCATGTTCGTCTTGTCTGAAGTAAGGGAGATTTACCACTAAAATGGTTAGAGCATGCATAATGTTAGAGAAGAACATTGGGCCGCTAACTAAAGCCATGAATCATGGTGGAAGTTTCAGTTTTGGACATATATCCTCAATCTCATATGAGAACATTAATTGTTGCTACATGCTTATGCATTAAAGAGGAGTCCATTATCTGTTGTCTATGTTGTCCCGGTATGGATGTCTAAGTTGAGAATAATCAAAAACGAGAAATCCAAATGCGAGCTTTCTCCTTAGACCTTTGTACAGGCGGCATAGAGGTACCCCTTTGTGACACTTGGTTAAAACATGTGTATTGCGATGACAATCCTGGTCCAAGCTAATTAGGACAAGGTGCGGGCACTATTAGTATACTATGCATGAGGCTTGCAACTTATAAGATATAATTTACATGATACATATGCTTTATTACTACCGTTGACAAAATTGTTTCATGTTTTCAAAATAAAAGCTCTAGCACAAATATAGCAATCGATGCTTTCCTCTTTGAAGGACCTTTCTTTTACTTTTATGTTGAGTCAGTTCACCTATTTCTCTCCACCTCAAGAAGCAAACACTTGTGTGAATTGTGCATTGATTCCTACATACTTGCATATTGCACTTGTTATATTACTTTACATTGACAATATCCATGAGATATACATGTTATAAGTTGAAAGCAACCGCTGAAACTTAATCTTCTTTTGTGTTGCTTCAATACCTTTACTTTGATTTATTGCTTTATGAGTTAACTCTTATGCAAGACTTATTGATGCTTGTCTTGAAGTACTATTCATGAAAAGTCTTTGCTTTATGATTCAGTTGTTTACTCATGTCATTACCATTGTTTTTGATCGCTGCATTCATTACATATGCTTACAATAGTATGATCAAGGTTATGATGGCATGTCACTCCAGAAATTATCTTTGTTATCGTTTACCTGCTCGGGACGAGCAGAACTAAGCTTGGGGATGCTGATACGTCTCCGACGTATCGATAATTTCTTATGTTCCATGCACCACATTGATGATATCTACATGTTTTATACACACATTATATGTCATTATTATGCATTTTCCGGAACTAACCTATTGACGAGATGCCGAAGGGCCAGTTCCTGTTTTGCTGTTTTTGGTTCCAGAAATCCTAGTAAGGAAATATTCTCGGAATGGACGGAAATCAGCCCGGGTCCTATTTTTGAAGCTTCCGAGCCGGAGGGAGGGGGCCACGAGGTGGGGACACAGTAGGGCGGCGCGGCCCAAGCCCTGGCCGCGCCGGCCTAGTGTGTGGCCCCACCAGGACTCCACCGACCTTGCCCTTCCGCCTACTTAAAGTCTCCGTCGCGAAAACCCTACCACGTTCGACGAAACCAGAGAAAACCTTCCAGAGCCGCCGCCATCGCGAAGCCAAGATCTGGGGGACAGGAGTCTCTGTTCCGGCACGCCGCCGGGATGGGGAAGTGCCCCCGGAAGGCTTCTCCATCGACACCACCGCCATCTTCATCACCGCTGCTTCCCATGAGGAGGGAGTAGTTCTCCATTGAGGCTCGGGGCTGTACCGGTAGCTATGTGGTTCATCTCTCTCCTATGTGCTTCAATACAATAATCTCATGAGCTGCCTTACATGATTGAGATTCATATGATGATGCTTGTAATCTAGATGTCATTATGCTAGTCAAGTGGATTTTACTTATGTGATCTCCGGAGACTCCTTGTCCCACGTGTGTAAAGGTGACAGTGTGTGCACCATGTGGGTCTCTTAGGCTATATTTCACAGAATACTTATTCACTGTTATGAATGGCATAGTGAAGTGCTTATTTATATCTCTTTATGATTGCAATGTGTTTTGTATCACAATTTATCTGTGTGCTACTCTAGTGATGTTATTAAAGTAGTTTATTCCTCCTGCACGGTGTAATGGTGACAGTGTGTGCATCGTGTAGTACTTGGCGTAGGCTATGATTGTGATCTCTTGTAGATTATGAAGTTAACTATTGCTATGATAGTATTGATGTGATCTATTCCTCCTTTCGTAGTGTGAAGGTGACAGTGTGCATGCTATGTTAGTACTTGGTTTGGTTATGTTGATCTGTCATGCACTCTAAGGTTATTTAAATATGAACATTGAATATTGTGGAGCTTGTTAACTCCGGCATTGAGGGTTCGTGTAATCCTACACAGTTAGTGGTGTTCATCATCCAACAAGAGGGTGTAGAGTCTAGCATCTATCTATTTATTCTGTTATGTGATCAATGTTGAGAGTGTCCACTAGTGAAAGTATGATCCCTAGGCCTTGTTCCTAAATACTGCTATCACGCTGCTTGTTTACTGTTCTACTGCATGTTTACTTTCTGCAATATTACTACCATCAACTGCACGCCAGCAAGCACTTTTCTGGCGCCGTTACTACTGCTCATATTCATTCATACCACTTGTATTTCACTATCTCTTCGCCGAACTAGTGCACCTATTAGGTGTGTTGGGGACACAAGAGACTTCTTGCTTTGTGGTTGCAGGGTTGCATGAGAGGGATATCTTTGACCTCTTCCTCCCTGAGTTCGATAAACCTTGGGTGATCCACTTAAGGGAAACCAGAAAATATGCTTGATGGCGTGTATTTCACACGTTCGTTGGGCAACCCCAAGAGGAAGGTATGATGCGCACAGCAGCAAGTTTTCCCTCAGAAAGAAACCAAGGTTTATCGAACCAGGAGGAGCCAAGAAGCACGTTGAAGGTTGATGGCGGCGGGATGTGATAACGGCGCAACTTGGAAAATTAAAGCCAGCATTAGATTTCTGCAACACAACCAAAGTACTTTGCCCCAACTTAACAGTGAGGTTGTCAATCTCACCGGCTTGCTGTAACAAAGAGTTAACCGTATTGTGTGGAAGATGATTGTTTGCAGAAAACAGTAAAAACAAGTATTGCAGTAGATTGTATTTCAGTAAAGAGAATTGGACCGGGGTCCACAGTTCACTAGAGGTGTCTCTCCCATAAGACGAACAGCATGTTGGGTGAACAAATTACAGTTGGGCAATTGACAAATAAAGAGAGCATGACAATGCACATACATATCATGATGAGTATAGTGAGATTTAATTGGGCATTACGACAAAGTACATAGACCGCCATCCAACTGCATCTATGCCTAAAAAGTCCACCTTCAGGTTATCATCCGAACCCCCTCCAGTATTAAGTTGCAAAGCAACAGACAATTGCATTAAGTATGGTGCGTAATGTAACTAGTGACTACATCCTTGAACATAGCACTAATGTTTTATCCCTAGTGGCAACAGCACAACACAACCTTAGAACTTTCTGTCACTGTCCCAGGTGTCAATGCAGGCATGAACCCACTATCGAGCATAAGTACTCCCTCTTGGAGTTAAAAGCATCTACTTGGCCAGAGCATCTACTAGTAACGGAGAGCATGCAAGATCATAAACAACACATAAGCATAACTTTGATAATCAACATAACAAGTATTCTCTATTCATCGGATCCCAACAAACGCAACATATAGAATTACATATAGATGATCTTGATCATGATAGGCAGCTCACAAGATCCGACAATGATAGCACAATGGGGAGAAGACAACCATCTAGCTACAGCTATGGACCCATAGTCCAGGGGTAGACTACTCACTCATCACTCCGGAGGCGACCATGGCGGTGTAGAGTCCTCCGGGAGATGATTCCCCTCTCCGGCAGGGTGCCGGAGGCGATCTCCTGGATCCCCCGAGATGGGATCGGCGGCGGCGGCGTCTCTGGAAGGTTTTCCGTATCGTGGCTCTCGGTACTGGGGGTTTCGTCACGGAGGCTTTAAGTAGGCGGAAGGGCAAGTCAAGAGGCGGCACGGGGGGCCCACACCATAGGCCGGCGCGGCCAGGGGTGGGGCCGCGCCGCCCTAGGGTTTGGCCACCCCGTGGCCCCTCTTCGTCTCGTCTTCGGTCTTCTGGAAGCTTCGTGAGAAAATAGACCCCAGGCTTTTATTCGTCAATTCCGAGAGCTGACTCTTCTGGATTTACAAAAACCAAAACAGCGACTTGACAGCTGGCATGACATCTTTGAGTACAATAGGTTAGTTCCAGAAAATGCGAATATGACATAAAGTGTGCATAAAACATGTAGATAACATCAATAATGTGGCATGGAACACAAGAAATTATCGATACGTCGGAGACGTATCAGCATCCCCAAGCTTAGTTCTGCTCGTCCCGAGCAGGTAAAACGATAACAAAGATAATTTCTGGAGTGACATGCCATCATAATCTTGATCATACTATTTGTAAAGCATATGTAGTGAATGCAGCGATCAAAACAATGTATATGACATGAGTAAACAAGTGAATCATAAAGCAAAGACTTTTCATGAATAGCACTTCAAGACAAGCATCAATAAGTCTTGCATAAGAGTTAACTCATAAAGCAATAATTCAAAGTAAAAGGTATTGAAGCAACACAAAAGATATAAGTTTCAGCGGTTGCTTTCAACTTGTAACATGTATATCTCATGGATATTGTCAACATAGAGTAATATAATAAGTGCAATAAGCAAGTATGTAGGAATCAATGCACAGTTCACACAAGTGTTTGCTTCTTGAGGTGGAGAGAAATAGGTGAACTACTCAACAATAAAAGTAAAAGAATGGTCCTCCATAGAGGAAAAGCATCGATTGCTATATTTGTGCTAGAGCTTTGATTTTGAAAACATGAAACAATTTTGTCAACGGTAGTAATAAAGCATATGCATCATGTAAATTATATCTTATAAGTTGCAAGCCTCATGCATAGTACCAATAGTGCCCGCACCTTGTCCTAATTAGCTTGGACTACCGGATCATCACAATGCATGTTTTAACCAAGTGTCACAAAGGGGTACCTCTATGCCGCCTGTACAAAGGTCTAAGGAGAAAGCTCGCATTGGATTTCTCGCTATTGATTATTCTCAACTTAGACATCCATACCGGGACAACATAGACAACAGATAATGGACTCCTCTTTTATGCATAAGCATGTAACAACAATTAATAATTTTCTCATTTGAGATTTGTCCAAACTGAAACTTCCACCATGGATCATGGCTTTAGTTAGCGGCCCAATGTTCTTCTCTAACAATATGCATGCTTAACCATAGGGTGGTAGATCTCTCTTACTTCAGACAAGACGGACATGCATAGCAACTCACATGAAATTCAACAAAGAGTAGTTGATGGCGTCCCCAGTAAACATGGTTATCGCACAACAAGCAACTTAATAAGAGATAAAGTGCATAATTACATATTCAATACCACAATAGTTTTTTAAGCTATTTGTCCCATGAGCTATATATTGCAAAGGTGAATGATGGAATTTTAAAGGTAGCACTCAAGCAATTTACTTTGGAATGGCGGAAAAATACCATGTAGTATAGGTAGGTATGGTGGACACAAATGGCATAGTGGTTGGCTCAAGTATTTTGGATGCATGAGAAGTATTCCCTCTCGATACAAGGTTTAGGCTAGCAAGGCTTATTTGAAACAAACACAAGGATGAACCGGTGCAGCAAAACTCACATAAAAGACATATTGTAAGCATTATAAGACTCTACACCGTCTTCCTTGTTGTTCAAACTCAATACTAGAAATTATCTAGACCTTAGAGAAACCAAATATGCAAACCAAATTTTAGCATGCTCTATGTATTTCTTCATTAATGGGTGCAAAGCATATGATGCAAGAGCTTAAACATGAGCACAACAATTGCCAAGTATCACATTACCCAAGACATTTATAGCAATTACTACATGTATCATTTTCCAATTCCAACCATATAACAATTTAACGAAGAGGAAACTTCGCCATGAATATTGAGTAGAAACCAAGGACATACTTGTCCATATGCTACAGCGGAGCGTGTATCTCTCCCATAAAGTGAATGCTAGGATCCATTTTATTCAAACAAAACAAAAACAAAAACAAACCGACGCTCCAAGCAAAGCACATAAGATGTGGAATAAAAATATAGTTTCAGGGGAGGAACCTGATAATTTGTCGATGAAGAAGGGGATGCCTTGGGCATCCCCAAGCTTAGACGCTTGAGTCTTCTTGATATATGCAGGGGTGAACCACCGGGTGCATCCCCAAGCTTAGAGCTTTCACTCTCCTTGATCATGTTGCATCATACTCCTCTCTTGACCCTTGAAAACTTCCTCCACACCAAACTCGAAACAACTCATTAGAGGGTTAGTGCACAATATAAATTGACATATTCAGAGGTGACACAATCATTCTTAACACTTCTGGACATTGCATAATGCTACTGGACATTAGTGGATCAAAGAAATTCATCCAACATAGCAAAAGAGGCAATGCGAAATAAAAGGCAGAATCTATCAAAACAGACAGTTCATTATTAATAATTTACTAAATGAACTTATAAACAGAAAGGTAGCTTTCAAATTAGATGAAAGTTGTTACATATCCCGGGGATCATGCTCGTAAATTGGCGTAATTTTCTGAGCTACCTACAGGGAGGTGGACCCAGATTCGTGACAGCAAAGAAATCTGGAACTGCGCAGTAATCCAAATCTAGTACTTACTTTTCTATCAACGGCTTAACTTGGCACAACAAAACTCAAAACTAAGATAAGGAGAGGTTGCTACAGTAGTAAACAACTTCCAAGACACAAAATAAAAACAAAGTACTGTAGTAAAAACATGGGTTGTCTCCCATAAGCGCTTTTCTTTAACGCCTTTCAGCTAGGCGCAGAAAGAGGAGGTGTGTATCAAGTATTATCGAGAGATGAAGCATCAACATCATAATTTGTTCTAATAATAGAATCATAAGGTAACTTCATTCTCTTTCTAGGGAAGTGTTCCATACCTTTCTTGAGAGGAAATTGATATTTTATATTACCTTCCCTCATATCAATAATAGCACCAACAGTTCGAAGAAAAGGTCTTCCCAATATAATGGGACAAGATGCATTGCATTCAATATCCAAGACAACAAAATCAACGGGAACAAGATTATTGTTAACGGTAATGCGAACATTATCAACTTTACCCAAAGGTTTCTTTGTAGAATGATCAGCAAGATTAACATCCAAATAACAATTTTTCAATGGTGGCAAGTCAAGCATATTATAAATTTTCTTAGGCATAACAGAAATACTTGCACCAAGATCACATAAAGCATTACAATCAAAATCTTTAACCTTCATCTTAATGATGGGCTCCCAACCATCCTCTAGCTTTTTAGGAATAGAGGCTTCGCGCTCTAGTTTCTCTTCTCTAGCTTTTATGAGAGCATTTGTAATATGATGCGTGAAAGCCAAATTTATAGCACTAGCATTAGGACTTTTAGCAAGTTTTTGCAAGAACTTTATAACTTCAGAGATGTGGCAATCATCAAAATTCAAACCATTATAATCTAAAGCAATGGGATCATCATCCCCAATGTTGGAAAAAATTTCAGCAGCTTTATCACAGGCAGTTTCAGCAGTTTTAGCAGTTTCAGGCAGTTTTTCGCGCTTTGCATTAGAAGTGGAAACATTGCTAACACCAATTCTTTTATTAGTATGAGTAGGAGGTGCAGCAACATGTGTAGCATTAGCATTACTAGTGGTGGTAATAGTCCAAACTTTAGCTATATTCTTCTCTTTAGCTAGTTTTTCATTTTCTTCTCTATCCCACCTAGCACGCAATTCAGCCATTAATCTTATATTCTCATTAATTCTAACTTGAATGGCATTTGCTGTAGTAACAATTTTATTATGATGATTCTCATTAGGCAAAACTTTTGATTTCAAAAGATCAACATCAGAGGCAAGACTATCAACTCTAGAAACAAGAATATCAATTTTATTGAGCTTTTCCTCAACAGATTTGTTAAAGGCAGTTTGTGTACTAATAAATTCTTTAAGCATGGCTTCAAGTCCAGGGGGTGTATTCCTATTATTGTTGTAAGAATTTCCATAAGAATTACCATAGCCGTTGCCATTATTATAAGGATATGGCCTATAGTTGTTACTAGAATTGTTCCGGTAAGCATTGTTGTTGAAATTATTATTTTTAATGAAGTTTACATCAACATGTTCTTCTTGTGCAACCAATGAAGCTAATGGAACATTATTAGGATCAATATTAGTCCTATCATTCACAAGCATAGACATAATAGCATCAACCTTATCATTCAAGGAAAGAGGTTTCCTCAACAGAATTTACCTTCTTACCTTGTGGAGCTCTTTCCGTGTGCCATTCAGAGTAGTTGATCATCATATTATCAAGAAGCTTTGTTGCTTCACCAAGAGTGATGGACATAAAGGTACCTCCAGCAGCTGAATCCAATAAATTCCGTGAAGAAAAATTTAGTCCTGCATAGAAGGTTTGGATGATCATCCAAGTAGTCAGTCCATGGGTTGGGCAATTTTTAACCAGAGATTTCATTCTTTCCCAAGCTTGAGCAACATGTTCAGTATCTAATTGTTTAAAATTCATTATGCTACTCCTCAAAGATATAATTTTAGCGGGAGGATAATATCTACCAATAAAAGCATCCTTGCATTTAGTCCATGAATCAATACTATTCTTAGGCAGAGATAGCAACCAATCTTTAGCTCTTCCTCTTAATGAGAAAGGGAACAATTTTAGTTTAATAATATCACCATCTACATCTTTATATTTTTGCATTTCACATAGTTCAACAAAATTATTAAGATGGGCAGCAGCATCATCAGAACTAATTCCAGAAAATTGATCTTTCATAACAAGATTCCGAAGTAAAGCAGGTTTAATTTCAAAGAATTCTGTTGTAGTAGCAGGTGGAGCAATAGGTGTGCATAAGAAATCATTATTATTTGTGGTTGTGAAGTCACACAACTTAGTATTTTCAGGGTTGGCCATTTTAGCAATAGTAAATAAAGCAAACTAGATAAAGTAAATGCAAGTAAACTAATTTTTTTGTGTTTTCGATATAGCAAACAAGATAGCAAATAAAGTAAAACTAGCAACTAATTTTTTTGTATTTTGATTTAGTGCAGCAAACAAAGTAGTAAATAAAACTAAGCAAGACAAAAACAAAGTAATTGAGAAGTGGAGACTCCCCTTGCAGCGTGTCTTGATCTCCCCGGCAACGGCGCCAGAAAATATGCTTGATGGCGTGTATTTCACACGTTCGTTGGGCAACCCCAAGAGGAAGGTATGATGAGCACAGCAGCAAGTTTTCCCTCAGAAAGAA
>JAUUTY010001899.1:0-11133 GCA_030979885.1 Lolium multiflorum
AGAAATTATCTAGACCTTAGAGAGACCAAATATGCAAACCAAATTTAAGCATGCTCTATGTATTTCTTCATTAATGGGTGCAAAGCATATGATGCAAGAGCTTAAACATGAGCACAACAATTGCCAAGTATCACATTATCCAAGACATTTTAGCAATTACTACATGTATCATTTTCCAATTCCAACCATATAACAATTTAACGAAGAAGAAACTTCGCCATGAATACTATGAGTAGAAACCAAGGACATACTTGTCCATATGCTACAGCGGAGCGTGTCTCTCTCCCATAAAGTGAATGCTAGGATCCATTTTATTCAAACAAAACAAAAACAAAAACAAACCGACGCTCCAAGCAAAGCACATAAGATGTGATGGAATAAAAATATAGTTTCAGGGGAGGAACCTGATAATGTTGTCGATGAAGAAGGGGATGCCTTGGGCATCCCCAAGCTTAGACGCTTGAGTCTTCTTGATATATGCAGGGTGAACCACCGGGGCATCCCCAAGCTTAGAGCTTTCACTCTCCTTGATCATGTTGCATCATACTCCTCTCTTGATCCTTGAAAACTTCCTCCACACCAAACTTAGAACAACTCATTAGAGGGTTAGTGCATAATAAAAATTCACATGTTCAGAGGTGACACAATCATTCTTAACACTTCTGGACATTGCATAAAGCTACTGGACATTAATGGATCAAATAAATTCATCCAACATAGCAAAAGAGGCAATGCGAAATAAAAGGCAGAATCTGTCAAAACAGAACAGTTCGTATTGACGAATTTTAAAATGGCACCAGACTTGCTCAAATGAAAATTCTCAAATTGAATGAAAGTTGCGTACATATCTGAGGATCACTCACGTAAATTGGCATAATTTTCTGAGTTACCTACAGAGAATTTAGCCCAGATTCGTGACAGCAAAGAAATCTGAAACTGCGCAGTAATCCAAATCTAGTATGAACTTTACTATCAACGACTTTACTTGGCACAACAAAACACTAAACTAAGATAAGGAGAGGTTGCTACAGTAGTAAACAACTTCAAAGACAAAATAAAAACAAAGTACTGTAGGTAAAAACCATGGGTTGTCTCCCATAAGCGCTTTTCTTTAACGCCTTTCAGCTAGGCGCAGAAAGTGTGTATCAAGTATTATCAAGAGACGAAGTGTCAACATCATAATTTGTTCTAATAATAGAATCAAAAGGTAACTTCATTCTCTTTCTAGGGAAGTGTTCCATACCTTTCTTGAGAGGAAATTGATATTTTATATTACCTTCCTTCATATCAATGATAGCACCAACAGTTCGAAGAAAAGGTCTTCCCAATATAATGGGACAAGATGCATTGCATTCAATATCCAAGACAACAAAATCAACGGGGACAAGGTTATTGTTAACGGTAATGCGAACATTATCAACTTTCCCCAAAGGTTTCTTTGTAGAATGATCAGCAAGATTAACATCCAAATAACAATTTTTCAGCGGTGGCAAGTCAAGCATATTATAAATTTTCTTAGGCATAACGGAAATACTTGCACCAAGATCACATAAAGCATTACAATCAAAATCTTTAACCTTCATCTTAATGATGGGCTCCCAACCATCCTCTAGCTTTTTAGGAATAGAGGCTTCACGCTCTAGTTTCTCTTCTCTAGCTTTTATGAGAGCATTTGTAATATGATGCGTGAAAGCCAAATTTATAGCACTAGCATTAGGACTTTTAGCAAGTTTTTGCAAGAACTTTATAACTTCAGAGATGTGGCAATCATCAAAATTCAAACCATTATAATCTAAAGCAATGGGATCATCATCCCCAATGTTGGAAAAAATTTCAGCAGTTTTATCACAGGCAGTTTCAGCAGTTTTAGCAGTTTCAGGCAGTTTCTCGCGCTTTGCATTAGAAGTGGAAACATTGCTAACACCAATTCTTTTATTATTAATAGTAGGAGGTGCAGCAACATGTGTAGCATTAGCATTACTAGTGGTGGTAATAGTCCAAACTTTAGCTACATTCTTCTCTTTAGCTAGTTTTTCATTTTCTTCTCTATCCCACCTAGCACGCAGTTCAGCCATTAATCTTATATTCTCATTAATTCTAACTTGGATGGCATTTGCTGTAGTAACAATTTTATTATGATGATTCTCATTAGGCATAACTTTCGATTTCAAAAGATCAACATCAGCAGCAAGACTATCGACTTTAGAAGCAAGTATATCAATTTTCCCAAGCTTTTCACAGATTTGTTAAAGGCAGTTTGTGTACTAATAAATTCTTTAAGCATGGCTTCAAGTCCAGGGGGTGTGTTCCTATTATTGTTGTAAGAATTCCCATAAGAATTACCATAGCCGTTGCCATTATTATAAGGATATGGCCTATAGTTATTACTAGAATTGTTCCGATAAGCATTGTTGTTGAAATTATTATTTTTAATGAAGTTTACATCAACATGTTCTTCTTGGGCAACCAATGAAGCTAACGGAACATTATTAGGATCAACATTAGTCCTATCATTCACAAGCATAGACATAATAGCATCAATCTTATCACTCAAGGAAGAGGTTTCTTCGACAGAATTTACCTTCTTACCTTGTGGAGCTCTTTCCGTGTGCCATTCAGAGTAGTTGATCATCATATTATCAAGAAGCTTTGTTGCTTCACCAAGAGTGATGGACATAAAGGTACCTCCAGCAGCTGAATCCAATAAATTCCGCGAAGAAAAATTTAGTCCTGCATAAAAGGTTTGGATGATCATCCAAGTAGTCAGTCCATGGGTTGGGCAATTTTTAACCAAAGATTTCATTCTTTCCCAAGCTTGAGCAACATGTTCAGTATCTAATTGTTTAAAATTCATTATGCTACTCCTCAAAGATATAATTTTAGCAGGGGGATAATATCTACCAATAAAAGCATCCTTACATTTAGTCCATGAATCAATACTATTCTTAGGCAGAGATAGCAACCAATCTTTAGCTCTTCCTCTTAATGAGAAAGGAAACAATTTTAATTTTATAATGTCACCATCTACATCTTTATACTTTTGCATTTCACATAATTCAACAAAATTATTGAGATGGGCAGCAGCATCATCAGAACTAACACCAGAAAATTGCTCTCGCATAACAAGATTCAGTAAAGCAGGTTTAATTTCAAAGAATTCTGCTGTAGTAGCAGGTGGAGCAATAGGTGTGCATAAGAAATCATTATTATTTGTGGTTGTGAAGTCACACAACTTAGTATTTTCAGGGGTGGCCATTTTAGCAGTAGTAAATAAAACAAACTAGATAAAGTAAATGCAAGTAACTAATTTTTTGTGTTTTGATATAGAAAACAAGATAGCAAATAAAGTAAAACTAGCAACTAATTTTTTGTATTTTGATTTAGTGCAGCAAACAAAGTAGTAAATAAAACTAAGCAAGACAAAAACAAAGTAAAGAGATTGGGATGTGGAGACTCCCCTTGCAGCGTGTCTTGATCTCCCCGGCAACGGCGCCAGAAAAAGAGCTTGATACGCGTACAGCACGCGTCCGTTGGGAACCCCAAGAGGAAGGTGTGATGCGTACAGCGGCAAGTTTTCCCTCAGTATGAAACCAAGGTTTATCGAACCAGTAGGAGCCAAGAAGCACGTTGAAGGTTGATGGCGGCGGGATGTAGTGCGGCGCAACACCAGAGATTCCGGCGCCAACGTGGAACCTGCACAACACAACCAAAGTACTTTGCCCCAACGAAATAGTGAGGTTGTCAATCTCACCGGCTTGCTGTAACAAAGGATTAGATGTATAGTGTGGATGATGATTGTTTGCAGAAAACAGTAGAACAAGTATTGCAGTAGATTGTATTTCAGTATAGAGAATTGGACCGGGGTCCACAGTTCACTAGAGGTGTCTCTCCCATAAGATTCGTGCAACCATCTATGCATAGACACGGCTCTGATACCACTGTAGGATAACGTTGCATAGAAAACAAAAAATTTCCTACCGCGAACACGCAATCCAAGCCAAGATGCAATCTAGAAGACGGTAGCAACGAGGGGATTATCGAGTCTCACCCTTGAAGAGATTCCAAAGCCTACAAGATGAGGCTCTTGTTGCTGCGGTAGACGTTCACTTGCCGCTTGCAAAAGCGCGTAGAAGATCTTGATCACGATCGGTTCCGGCGCCACGAACGGGCAGCACCTCCGTACTCGGTCACACGTTCGGTTGTTGATGAAGACGACGTCCACCTCCCCGTTCCAGCGGGCAGCGGAAGTAGTAGCTCCTCTTGAATCCGACAGCACGACGGCGTGGTGTCGGAGAAATCCGGCGGAGCTTCGCTAAGCGTGCGGGAGAGGTGGAGGAGAGAGGGGGCGGCTAGGGTTTGGGAGGGGGTGGCCGGCCACTCAAGGGGGGCGGCCAGGTTGTGGTCTTGGGGCGGCCCCCTCCCTTGGCCCCTCATTATATAGGTGGATCCCCAAGAGTTGGTCTCCAAGTCTTCGAATAAGACCCGAACCAAAAACCTTCCATATGGTGGGGAAACCTACCCAAGCTAGGACTCCCACTAGAGGTGGGAATTCCACCTTCCATGGGGGGGGTGGCCGGCCCCCTAAGGGGGAGTCCACTTGGGACTCCTCCCCCACTAGGGTTGGCCGGCCATGGAGGTGGAGTCCCATGTGGACTCCACCTTCCTTGGTGGTTTCTTCCGGACTTTTCTAGAACCTTCTAGAACCTTCCATAGAACCTTCCGCATCATTTTATTCACATAAAATGACATCCTATATATGAATCTTATTCTCCGGACCATTCCGGAACTCCTCGTGATGTCCGGGATCTCATCCGGGACTCCGAACAAATATTCGAACTCCATTCCATATTCAAGTTCTACCATTTCAACATCCAACTTTAAGTGTGTCACCCTACGGTTCGCGAACTATGCGGACATGGTTGAGTACTCACTCCGACCAATAACCAATAGCGGGATCTGGAGATCCATAATGGCTCCCACATATTCAACGATGACTTTAGTGATCGAATGAACCATTCACATATGATACCAATTCCCTTTGTCACGCGATATTTTACTTGTCCGAGGTTTGATCATCGGTATCACTCTATACCTTGTTCAACCTCGTCTCCTGACAAGTACTCTTTACTCGTACCGTGGTATGTGGTCTCTTATGAACTCATTCATATGCTTGCAAGACATTAGACGACATTCCACCGAGAGGGCCCAGAGTATATCTATCCGTCATCGGGATGGACAAATCCCACTGTTGATCCATATGCCTCAACTCATACTTTCCGGATACTTAATCCCACCTTTATAACCACCCATTTACGCAGTGGCGTTTGGTGTAATCAAAGTACCTTTCCGGTATAAGTGATTTACATGATCTCATGGTCATAAGGACTAGGTAACTATGTATCGAAAGCTTATAGCAAATAACTTAATACGAGATCTTATGCTACGCTTAATTGGGTGTGTCCATTACATCATTCATACAATGATATAACCTTGTTATTAATAACATCCAATGTTCATGATTATGAAACTAATCATCCATTAATCAACAAGCTAGTTAAGAGGCATACTAGGGACTCTTTGTTGTTTATATATCACACATGTATCAATGTTTCAGTTAATACAATTATAGCATGGTATATAAACATTTATCATAAACATAAAGATATATAATAACCACTTTTATTATTGCCTCTTGGGCATATCTCCAACAGTCTCCCACTTGCACTAGAGTCAATAATCTAGATTACATTGTAAGGTACCTAACACCCATGGCATTCTGGTGTTGGTCATGCTTTGCCCTAGGGAGAGCTTTAGTCAACGGATCTGCTACATTCAGATCAGTGTGTACTTTGCAAATCTTTACTTCTCCATCTTCGATGTACTCGCGAATCGAGTGGTAACGCAGCTTGATATGCTTCAGCCTCTTGTGTGACCTTGGCTCTTGTGCATTGGCGATGGCACCCATGTTATCACAGTAAATGATTAATGGGTCCAATGCACTAGGAACCACACCGAGCTCTACAATGAACCTCTTCATCCATACCGCTTCTGATGAAGCCTCCGAAGCCTATGTACTCCGATTCTGTTGAAGACTTCGCCACCGTGCACTGCTTCGAGCTTGCCCAGCTTACTGCAGCACCATTCAATATAAACACGTACCCAGATTGTGACTTAGAGTCATCAGGATCAGTGTTCCAACTTGCATCGGTGTAACTTGTTACAACGAGCTCTTGGTCACCTCCATAACAAAGAAACATATCCTTAGTTCTTTTCAAGTACTTCAGGATATTCTTGACCGCTGTCCAGTGTTCCATTCCTGGATCACTTTGATATCTGCTAGTCAAACTAACAGCATGTGCTATATCCGGTCTAGTACATAGCATGGCATACATGATAGAGCCTACTGCCGAGGCATAGGGGATCTGACTCATCCTTTCTCTTTCTTCTGCCGTAGCCGGACCTTGAGTCTTACTCAAGACCTTGCCTGGTAACATAGGTAAGAATCCTTTCTTACTTTCGTCCATTCTAAACTTCTTTAGAATCTTGTCCAGGTATGTACTCTGTGATAGCCCTATTAGGCGTCTTGATCTATCTCTATAAATCTTGATGCCTAATATATACGATGCTTCACCAAGGTCTTTCATTGAAAAACTATTATTCAAATAACCTTTAACACTGCTTAATAGTTCTATATCATTCCCGATCAATAATATGTCATCTACATATAATATCAGGAATGCTACAGAGCTCCCACTCACTTTCTTGTAAATACAGGCCTCTCCATGACACTGTATAAACCCGAAGTCTTTGATCACCTTATCAAAACGTCGGTTCCAACTTCTTGATGCTTGCTTCAGTCCATAGATTGAACGCTGAAGTTTGCATACTTTGTCAGCATTTTTAGGATCGACAAAACCTTTGGGTTGTACCATATACAACTCTTCCTCAATGTCTCCATTAAGGAATGCCGTTTTGACATCCATCTGCCAAATCTCATAATCGAAAAATGCAGCTATTGCTAACAAAATCCTCACAGATTTTAGCTTCGCTACAGGTGAGAAAGTCTCATCGTAGTCAACTCCTTGAATTTGTCGGAAACCCTTTGCGACAAGTCGAGCTTTATAGACAGTAATATTACCATCAGCATCTGTTTTTCTCTTGAAGATCCATTTATTCTCGACAGCCTTTCGGCTATCAGGTAAGTCTACCAAAGTCCATACTTTGTTATCATACATGGATCCCATTTCGGATTTCATGGCTTCTTGCCATTTGTTGGAATCTGGGCTCATCATCGCTTCTTCATACGTCGCAGGGTCCTCATCATTGTTATCTACAATCATGACATTTAGACAAGGATCATACCAATCAGGAGTGGTACGTTCCCTTGTCGATCTGCGAGGTTCAGTAGTTTCCTCGTTCGAAGTTTCATGATCATTATCATTAGCTTCCTCTGTTGCCGGTGTAGGCGGTACAGGTACAACTTCCGGTACTGCGCTACTCTGATCAACGAGTATAGATTCATCAATCTCATCGAGTTCTACTTTTCTTCCAGTCACTTCTTTAGTGAGAAATTCTTTCTCAAGAAAGGTTCCGTTCTTAGCAACAAAGATTTTGCCTTCGGATCTGTGATAGAAAGTGTACCCTATAGTTTCCTTAGGGTATCCTATGAAGACGCATTTCTCCGCTTTGGGTTCTAGCTTGTCCGGTTGTAACTTCTTTACATAGGCTTCGCAACCCCAAACTTTAAGGAACGACAGCTTAGGTTTCTTATTAAACCATAATTCATACGGTGTCGTTTCAACGGATTTTGATGGTGCTCTATTTAAAGTGAATGCGGCTGTCTCTAATGCATAACTCCAAAATGATAACGGCAAATCAGTAAGAGACATCATAGAACGAACCATATCTAAGAGAGTTCGATTACGACGTTCGGACACACCGTTTCGTTGTGGTGTTCCCGGCGGTGTCAATTGTGAAAGTATTCCGCATTTCTTTAAATGCATGCCAAACTCATAACTCAGATATTCACCTCCACGATCAGATCGTAGAAATTTAATCTTCTTGTTACGTTGATTTTCTACTTCACTTTGAAATTCCTTAAACTTCTCGAAAGTTTCGGATTTATGTTTCATGAAATAGATATACCCATATCTACTCAGATCATCTGTGAAGGTTAGAACATAACGATAACCACCGCGCGATGCTACGCTCATTGGTCCACATACATCTGTATGTATGATTTCCAATAAGTCAGTAGCTCGCTCCATCATACCAGAAAATGGAGTCTTTGTCATTTTTCCCATTAGACATGCTTCGCATCTATCAAGTGACTCAAAGTCAAGTGATTCAAGTAATCCATCGGTATGGAGTTTCTTCATGCGTTTCACTCCAATATGACCAAGACGACAGTGCCACATATAAGTAGAATTATCATTCAATTTAATTCGCTTAGCATCAATGTTATGTATATGCGTATCACTACTATCGAGATCTAACAGAAATAAGCCATTCTTTTGTGGTGCTCGACCATAAAAGATATTATTCATAAAAATAGAACAACCATTATTCTCAGACTTGAATGAATAACCGTCTTGCATTAAACAAGATCCAGATATAATGTTCATGCTCAACGCAGGTACATAATAGCAATTATTTAGGCTTAAAACTAATCCCGAAGGTAGATGTAGAGGAAGTGTGCCGACTGCGATCACATTGACCTTGGATCCGTTTCCAACGCGCATCGTCACTTCATCTTTCAGCAGTTGTCGTTTATTCTTTAGTTCCTGTTTCGAGTTACAAATATGAGCAACCGAACCAGTATCAAATACCCAGGTACTAGAACGAGAACCAGTGAAATGAACATCTATAACATGTATATCAGATATACCTTCTTTCTTCTTCTTGACAAGGCCGCTCTTCAGATCAGCCAGATACTTGGAGCAATTACGCTTCCAGTGTCCCTTCTCCTTGCAGTAATAGCACTCAGCATCAGGCTTAGGGCCGTTCTTAGGTTTCATAGGAGGCGTGGCAGCTTTCTTGCCACCCTTCTTGAATTTTCCCTTAGACTTGCCCTGTTTCTTGAAACTGGTGGTCTTGTTGACCATCAACACTTGGTGCTCTTTCTTGATCTCAATCTCAGCAGATTTTAGCATGGCGAAGAGTTCAGGTAACTCTTTGTTCATGTTCTGCATATTGTAGTTCATCACAAAGTTCTTGTAACTAGGTGGCAGTGATTGAAGGACACGATTAATCCCCAGTCTATTAGGAATCACTATTCCCAAGTCACTGAGTTTCTTCGCATGCCCGGTCATGGCGAGCATGTGCTCACTAACGGAGCTGCCTTCTTCCATCATGCAGCTGAAGAATTGTTTCGATGCTTCATAGCATTCCACGGCCGCATGAGTTTCAAAAATAGTCTTCAACTCTTTTATCAACTCATGAGGATCGTGGTGCTCAAAACGTTTTTGAAGATCGGCTTCCAGACTGCATAAGATGGCACACTGAACTTGAGAGTACCGAGTTTTCCGAGTTGCGTAAACATTCTTTACTTCATCGGTTTCAGTTTCTGCAGGAGGGTCACCTAGCGGTGCATCAAGCACATATTGCAGATTTCCGCCAGAGAGGAAGATCCTCACATGACGGAACCAGTCGGTGAAGTTGCTACCGTTGCTCTTAAGTTTCTCTTTCTCTAGGAATGGTTAAAATTGATTGAGGACGCCATATCTACAACATATTTGCAATAGTTTAGACTAAGTTTATGACAAATTGAGTTCAAATTTTAATTCAACATAATTAAAAATCTAAGTGAACTCCCACTCAAAACAATATCCCTCGCATTGTCTTAGTGATCACACGAACCAAATCCACCGCACCTAAGTCCGATACGAGAAAAGGTGTGATTTCAATGGCGAACACTCAAAGTGTTCATCATATCAATCATATGATTCATGCTCTACCTTTCGGTATCACGTGTTCCGAGACCATGTCTGTACATGCTAGGCTCGTCAAGGCCACCTTAGTATCCGCATGTGCAAAACTGTCTTGCACCCGTTGTATGTACTTATTGAATCTATCACACCCGATCATCACGAGATGCTTCGAAACGACAAGACTTGGTAACGGTGCTACTAAGGATGAACACTTTATTATCTTGAGATTTTAGTGAGGGATCATCTTATAATGCTACCGTCGCGATCTAAGCAAAATAAGATGCATAAAAGGATTAACATCACATGCAGTTCATATGTGATATGATATGGCCCTTTTGTCTTTGCGCCTTTGATCTTCATCTCCAAAGCACGGACATGATCTCCATCATCTTCGGGCATGATCTCCATCATCGTCGGCGTAGCGTCAAGGTCAATGGCGCCGTCTTCATGATTGTTCTCCATGTAGCAACTATTACAACTACTTTGAAATAATACTCAACATGAAATTTAAAGACAACCATAAGGCTCCTGCCGGTTGCCACAATACAATAATGATCATCTCATACATATTCATCATCATATTATGGCCATATCACATCACCAAACCCTGCAAAAACAAGTTAGACGTCTCTAATTTGGTTTGCATATTTTACGTGGTTTAGGGTTTTCGAGAGAGATCTAATCTACCTACGAACATGAACCACAACGTTGATACTAATGTTGTCAATAGAAGAGTAAATTGAATCTTCACTATAGTAGGAGAGACAGACACCCGCAAAGCCTCTTATGCAATACAAGTTGCATGTCGAACGAGGAACAAGTCTCATGAACGCGGTCATGTAAAGTTAGTCCGGGCCGCTTCATCCCACTATGCCACAAAGATGCAAAGTACTCAAACTAAAGATAACAAGAGCATCAACGCCCACAAACCATTGTGTTCTACTCGTGCAACCATCTATGCATAGACACGGCTCTGATACCCTTTGTAGGATAACGTTGCATAGAAAACAAAAATTTTCCTACCGCGAACACGAAATCCAAGCCAAGATGCAATCTAGAAGACGGTAGCAACGAGGGGATTATCGAGTCTCACCCTTGAAGAGATTCCAAAGCCTACAAGATGAGGCTCTTGTTGCTGCGGTAGACGTTCACTTGCCGCTTGCAAAAGCGCGTAGAAGATCTTGATCACGATCGGTTCCGGCGC
>JAUUTY010001900.1:0-10807 GCA_030979885.1 Lolium multiflorum
ACAAGAGCCTCATCTTGTAGGCTTTGGAATCTCTTCAAGGGTGAGACTCGATAATCCCCTCGTTGCTACCGTCTTCTAGATTGCATCTTGGCTTGGATTGCGTGTTCGCCGTAGGAAATTTTTTGTTTTCTATGCTACGTTATCCTACAGTGGTATCAGAGCCGTGTCTATGCATAGATGGTTGCACGAGTAGAACACAATGGTTTTGTGGGCGTTGATGCTTATGTTATCTTTAGCTTGAGTACTTTGCATCTTTGTGGCATAGTGGGATGAAGCGGCTCGGGCTAACTTTACATGACCGCGTTCATGAGATTTGCTCCACGCTTGACATGCAACTTGTATTGCATAAGTGGCTTTGCGGGTGTCTGTCTCTCCTACTATAGTGAAGATTCAATTTACTCTTCTATTGACAACACTAGTATCACCGTTGTGGTTGATGTTCGTAGGTAGATTGGATCTTGCTCGAAAACCCTAAACCACGTAAAATATGCAAACCAAATTAGAGAACGTCTAACTTGTTTTTGCAGGGTTTGGTGATGTGATATGGCCATAATGTGATGATGACTATGTATGAGATGATCATTATTGTATTGTGGCAACCGGCAGGAGCCTTATGGTTGTCTTTAAATTTCATGTTGAGTAGTATTTCAAAGTAGTTGTAATAGTTGCTACATGGAGGACGATCATGAAGACGGCGCCATTGACCTTGGTGCTTCGCCGACGATGATGGAGATCATGCCCGTTGATGATGGAGATCATGTCCGTGCTTTGAAGATGAAGATCAAAGGCGCAAAGACAAAAGGGCCATATCATATCACATATGAACTGCATGTGATGTTAATCCTTTATGCATCTTATTTTGCTTAGATCGCGACGGTAGCATTATAAGATGATCCCTCTCACTAAAATTTCAAGATAATAAAGTGTTCATCCTTAGTAGCACCGTTGCCAAGACTTGTCGTTTCGAAGCATCTCGTGATGATCGGGTGTGATAGAATCAACAAGTGCATACAACGGGTGCAAGCCAGTTTTGCACATGCGGATACTAAGGTGGCCTTGACGAGCCTAGCATGTACAGACATGGTCTCGGAACACGTGATACCGAAAGGTAGAGCATGAATCATATGATTGATATGATGAACACTTTGAGTGTTCGCCATTGAAATTACATCTTGTCTCGTGATGATCGGGCATAGGTGTGATGGATTTGGTTCGTGTGATCACTAAGACAATGCGAGGGATATTGTTTTGAGTGGGAGTTCACCTAGTTTTTAATTTTGTTAAATTAAAATTTGAACTCAATTTGTCATAAACATTAGTCTAAACTATTGCAAATATGTTGTAGATATGGCGTCCCCAATCAATTTTAACCAGTTCCTAGAGAAAGAAAAGCTTAAGAGCAACGGTAGCAACTTCACCGACTGGTTCCGTCATGTGAGGATCTTCCTCAATGGCGGAAACCTGCAATATGTGCTTGATGCACCGCTAGGTGACCCTCCTGCAGAAACTGAAACCGATGAAGTAAAGAATGTTTACGCGACTCGGAAAACTCGGTACTCTCAAGTTCAGTGTGCCATCCTGTGCAGTCTGGAAGCCGATCTTCAAAAACGTTTTGAGCACCACGATCCACATGAGTTAGTCAATGAGTTGAAAACTATCTTTGAGACTCATGCGGCCGTGGAATGCTATGAAGCATCGAAACACTTCTTCAGCTGCATGATGGAAGAAGGCAGCTCCGTTAGTGAGCACATGCTCGCCATGACCGGGCATGCGAAGAAACTCAGTGACTTGGGAATAGTGATTCCTAATAGACTGGGGATTAATCGTGTCCTTCAATCACTGCCACCTAGTTATAAGAACTTTGTGATGAACTACAATATGCAGAACATGAACAAAGAGTTACCTGAACTCTTCGCCATGCTAAAATCTGCTGAGATTGAAATTAAGAAAGAGCACCAAGTGTTGATGGTCAACAAGACCACCAGTTTCAAGAAACAGGGCAAGTCTAAAGGCAAGAACAAGAAGAGTGGCAAGAAAGCTGCCACGCCTCCTGTGAAACCTAAGACTGGCCCTAAGCCTGATGCTGAGTGCTATTACTGCAAGGAGAAGGCACTGGAAGCGGAATTGCTCCAAGTATCTGGCTGATCTGAAGAGCGGCCTTGTCAAGAAGAAGAAAGAAGGTATATCTGATATACATGTTATAGATGTTTATCTCACTGGTTCTCGTACTAGTACCTGGGTATTTGATACTGGTTCGGTTGCTCATATTTGTAACTCGAAACAGGAACTAAAGAATAAACGAAGACTACTGAAGGATGAAGTGACGATGCGCGTTGGAAATGGATCCAAAGTCGATGTGATCGCTGTCGGCACACTTCCTCTACATCTACCTTCGGGATTAGTTTTAAGCCTAAATAATTGTTATTTTGTACCCGCGTTAAGCATGAACATTATATCTGGATCTTGTTTAATGCAAGACGGTTATTCATTCAAGTCTGAGAATAATGGTTGTTCTATTTTTATGAATAATATCTTTTATGGTCGAGCACCACAAAAGAATGGCTTATTTCTATTAGATCTCGATAGTAGTGATACACATATACATAACATTGATGCTAAGCGAATTAAATTGAATGATAATTCTACTTATATGTGGCACTGTCGTCTTGGTCATATTGGAGTGAAACGCATGAAGAAACTCCATACCGATGGATTACTTGAATCACTTGACTTTGAGTCACTTGATAGATGCGAAGCATGTCTGATGGGAAAAATGACTAAGACTCCATTCTCGGGTATGATGGAGCGAGCTACTGACTTATTGGAAATCATACATACAGATGTGTGTGGACCAATGAGTGTAGCATCGCGCGGTGGTTATCGTTATGTTCTAACCTTCACAGATGATTTGAGTAGATATGGGTATATCTATTTAATGAAACATAAATCCGAAACTTTCGAGAAGTTTAAGGAATTCCAAAGTGAAGTAGAAAATCAACGTAACAAGAAGATTAAATTTCTACGATCTGATCGTGGAGGTGAATATCTGAGTTATGAGTTTGGCATGCATTTAAAGAAATGCGGAATACTTTCACAATTGACACCGCCGGGAACACCACAACGAAACGGTGTGTCCGAACGTCGTAATCGAACTCTCTTAGATATGGTTCGTTCTATGATGTCTCTTACTGATTTGCCGTTATCATTTTGGAGTTATGCATTAGAGACAGCCGCATTCACTTTAAATAGAGCACCATCAAAATCCGTTGAAACGACACCGTATGAATTATGGTTTAATAAGAAACCTAAGCTGTCGTTCCTTAAAGTTTGGGGTTGCGAAGCCTATGTAAAAAAGTTACAACCGGACAAGCTAGAACCCAAAGCGGAGAAATGCGTCTTCATAGGATACCCTAAGGAAACTATAGGGTACACTTTCTATCACAGATCCGAAGGCAAGATCTTTGTTGCTAAGAACGGAACCTTTCTTGAGAAAGAATTTCTCACTAAAGAAGTGACTGGAAGAAAAGTAGAACTCGATGAGATTGAAGAATCTCTGCTCGTTGATCAGAGTAGCGCAGTGCCGGAAGAAGTTCCTGTGCAGCCTGCACCGATAGGAAGCTAATGACAATGATCATGAAATCAAATGATAACTACTGAACCTCGCAGATCGACAAGGGAACGTGCCACTCCTGATTGGTATGATCCTTGTCTAAATGTCATGATTGTGGATAACAATGATGAAGACCCTGCGACGTATGAAGAAGCGATGATGAGCCCAGATTCCAACAAATGGCAAGAAGCCATGAAATCCGAAATGGGATCCATGTATGATAACAAAGTATGGACTTTGGTAGACTTACCTGATAGCCGCAAGGCTGTCGAGAATAAATGGATCTTCAAGAGAAAAACAGATGCCGATGGTAATATTACTGTCTATAAAGCTCGACTTGTCGCAAAGGGTTTCCGACAAATTCAAGGTGTTGACTACGATGAGACTTTCTCACCTGTAGCGAAGCTAAAATCTGTGAGGATTTTGTTAGCAATAGCTGCATTTTTCGATTATGAGATTTGGCAGATGGATGTCAAAACGGCGTTCCTTAATGGAGACATTGAGGAAGAGTTGTATATGGTACAACCCAAAGGTTTTGTCGATCCTAAAAATGCTGACAAAGTATGCAAACTTCAGCGTTCAATCTATGGACTGAAGCAAGCATCAAGAAGTTGGAACCGACGCTTTGATAAGGTGATCAAAGACTTCGGGTTTATACAGTGTCATGGAGAGGCCTGTATTTACAAGAAAGTGAGTGGGAGCTCTGTAGCATTCCTGATATTATATGTAGATGACATATTATTGATTGGGAATGATATAGAACTATTAAGCAGTGTAAAAGGTTATTTGAATAATAGTTTTTCAATGAAAGACCTTGGTGACCCACAAGTATAGGGGGTGTATCGTAGTATCTTCGATAAGTAAGAATGTCGATCCCAACGAGGAGCAGAAGGTGTTGACAAGTAGTTTCGATGAAGGATTCACTGTAAATGCTCACAAACAAGTATTCAAGGAGTTTTGATGTAACAGATGAATAAAGTACGAGTAAGTAAAATGCGAGAGAAATAATTGCAGCGAGTGGCCCAATCCTTTTTAGCACAAAGGACAAGCCAGTTTGTTTACTTATAATGACCAAACGTTCTTGAGGACACACTGGGATTTTAGTCTAGTACTTTCGCTTCATGTGGCTTAATAATCTTCATTGTTTTGATAAGTGTTGTGTGGGTGAACCTATGCTAATGCACCGCCCTTCCTAGGACTAATACATACTTGTGATTATACCCCTTGCAAGCATCCGCAACTACAAGAAAGTAATTAAGATAAATCTAACCACAGCCTTAAACTCTGAGATCCTGCGATCCCTCCTGCATCGATATACTAACGGGGGCTTAGGTTTCTGTCACTCCGGCAACCCCGCAATTATGCATTCCCCTAGGCCCATAAAGGTGAAGTGTCGTGTAGTCGACGTTCACACGACACCACTAGAAGAATGACACCACAACTTAAATATCATAACATTGAATATTACTCAACCATAATTCACTACTAGCATTTAGACTTCACCCATGTCCTCAAGAACTAAACGAACTACTCACGAGACATCATATGGAATACAATCAGAGGTGATATGATGATGAATAACAATCTGAACATAAACCTTGGTTCAATGGTTTCACTCAATAGCATCTATAACAAGTAGAGAATAATGCCGGGAGAGTTTCCCCTATCATACAATCAAGATTTAACCCGAATTGCTACAGCGGTGACGAGGTGCAGCGGTGGTGATGGCGGTGTAGATGGTGGAGATGATGATGATGATGATGGAGATGATGTCCCGCTCGATGACGATGGCGATGGCGTCGATTTCCCCCTCCGGGAGGGAATTTCCCCGGCGGATTCCTGCCCGCCGGAGAGCTCTTTTCTCTCTGGTGTTCTCCGCCCCGCAGAGGCGGCTGTAACCCTTCGTGAGGTCCTCTCTGTGGCTTAGGTTTTCGGGACGAAGGAGTACGCGAAGAAAAGGAGGCGAAAGGGGTCCCCCACACCACAAGGTGGCGCGGCCAGGCCATGGGCCGCGCCGCCCTATGGTCTGGGCCCACCTTGGGTCCCCTCTTCTCCCCCTTCTGGCTCCCTCCGTCATCTGGAAAAATAGGAATTTACGTGTAATTTCCTTCCACAGTTGATCTTCCGAAATATTGCGTTCTGACGGTGCTTTTTCCAGCAGAATCCTGGCTCCGGTGCTTGATCCTCCAATGATGATGAAACATGCAAAATAGATGAAATAACATAAGTATTGTGTCCCAATATGAAATATATCAATGAATAACAACAAATTATGATATAAAATAGTGATGCAAATTGACGTATCAACTCCCCCCAAGCTTAGACCTCGCTTGTCCCCAAGCGAAACTGAGCTCGAGAAACAAGACCACATGTTTATGGAGTGAAGAGTCGATAAATAAAATACGGACAAGAAGCATCATATTCATTCACACAAGACATTCTAGTAAACAACTTCCTCATATAACTCATCTTGAAATAAGTAAAGAGAAATCACAAGTAAAGGTGCATGAGAAATCATAGTTGGTGATGGCAAACTTTGTTCTTGGTCAGAGAACTACTAACGGATTGTACTTCTAAGCAAAGCTTTCATATTAGATTTTATAGCTGAGCCTTCATATTCAAGCATAACAATCTCCTCATAATCATTGATAACTTCAAAGTCATATTCATTCAGATAAAATTGGTACTAAACAAGAAAGTATAAAAGACATGATTAACTGAATCATAGCATAAATGATTGGTTCACAACAACTCAATTGCTTGCTTGAGATAGAGAGAAATAGGTTTACTGACTCAACATAAAAGTAAAAGACAGCCCTTCACAGAGGGAAGCAGGGATTAAATCATGTGCTAGAGCTTTTCAAGTTTTGAAATCATATAAAGAGCATAAAAGTAAGATTTTGAGAGGTGTTTGTTGTTGTCAACGAATGGTAATGGGCACTCTAACCCCCTTGCCAAACGAACCTTCCAAGAGCGGGCTCCTATGAGGGACTCAGAGATTTACCAAAGAAGGTAGATCATCCTCTTTGTTTACACATGTATTTTAGTTTTATTAAGGATGACACTCCCCCCAACCTTGGCTTTCTCAATCCATGGCTAACCGAATCCTCGGGTGCCTTCCAACATTCACATACCATGGAGGAGTGTCTATTGCAAAATTAAGTTGCTTACTGATAAATCAGAGCAAAACATGTGAAGAGAATTATTAATGAAAGTTATTAATTGGGGCTGGGAACCCCGTTGCCAGCTCTTATTGCAAAATTATTGGATAAGCGGATGTGCCGCTAGTCCATTGTGAAAGTCCGCCCAACAAGATTGAAAGATGAAACACCACATACTTCCTCATGAGCTATAAAACATTGACACAAATAAGGAGTAGTAGTTTGAATAATTTAAAGGTAGCACATGAAGTATTTACTTGGAATGGCAGAAAATACCATGTAGTAGGTAGGTATGGTGGACACAAATGGCATAGGTTTGGTCTAAGGTTATGGATGTATGAGAAGCATCTCCTCTCGATACAGGTCTTTGGCTAGCAAGGTTTGATAGCAAGCATAAAGGTTGAGGGAAACAAACAAATATACATATGATAGAACAATCATGCATCTTTCTCATAAGCACAAGCAATTTTAACTTTAGAATACTAAGCATAGAGATAATAGAGTAATATATCTAAGTGTTTCTCTCTTCTATTAAACATCAAGATGTTGTTGCTATTGACCAATGCTAAGTTTGCCAAAACCAAATAGATTTACTTGATGCTCCCAAAGTGATATCAATACTCATGTCAAGAGTAATCATATAATGGAGATTGCAAACTAAAATAAGGTGTGCAAAAAGTAAATGATAAGACTTCTCATTAATATTCCATAACGATAACTCACACCAACGGATACATAGATAACTAACTAAGAGAGATACTTCCACATTGCATACTATTCTATATGATAACTTCCCTACTCATGATATGACACTACTTGATAGTAAAAGATAAAGGTAATGATGATGTGATACCGCGGCACTCCCCCAAGCTTGGAACAAACCAAGGGGATGCCAATACCGATGATGAATTACTCCTTTGGTGATGGTGGTGATGGATTCCTCTCGCGCTTCATAAGGATCTCCTTCAGCTTCAGCTTCTCAATTTTGCAATTCTGCACCAAAACCTGAAGAGACTCATTGTTACCCGAGTGTGGCGGTGACGGCCTTGTGCTGGGATTTGAGTAATATTCCAGCATTCTGCGAAGTCGCTGGTTCTCCTCCTGAAGTATCTCCACTTCCCTTTTGAGAGCACGATATTGATCACAAAACTCATCAGCAACCCGTATTGCTTCCTCCACACAAGGGAAAGAGTCGAGGTCCAGAGCAGGCGGAAGAGCTCCCTGCAAGTTATGAGAAAAAGAACGCCCAGTTCTCCTTTTGCTGATGCTATCTTCTCCTTCTCCTTATTGATCCTTTCATCCATCTCTTCCCTCCAAGGCCCCTTGTCTTTGTTGTTGGAGACCATGGTGCTTCTAGATCAAAACAAATCTGGCAGAAAACAGCTCGAAACAAAACACGACGAGAAAACGATATACGGACCTCCAGGGGTCCGGGGGATTATATAGCAAATATTTTTACGATAAAAGGAAGGTTCCAGGCCGAACGAGTGAAACGGACGCCGAGGGGCTATTACCATAGGTCGGCGCGCCAGGTGGGGCCCGCGCCGGCCCGTGGTGACGGGCCCTCGCGGCGTCTTTTTCACCCGCTTCCCGATTCCGTAATTTTTCATATTTTCCAAAAACAGCAGAAATAATGTTCGGAAAGAAACGCGGACTTTTATTACCTGTACTGTTACCTATTCAAAGTCGAGTTCTGGCGGACTGTCAATTTGTCCTTTGATGAAAGCTTCCGGTGTTTCCACTTGAATAATATCAACATCAACATTATAAGAATCACCCGAGATATAATGCTTGAGTCTTTGTCCATTCACCACTTGTGTGGCATTGCCTTGGAGAGAGCTAATTTTAATTGCTCCTGAACGATACACCTCCTCAACAACATATGGTCCTTCCCACTTCGAGAGTAATTTCCCTGCAAAGAATCTGAGACGAGACCGATACAATAGAACTTTATCTCCAACATTAAATTCTCTTTTAATGATCCTTCTATCATGCCATTTCTTTAAAGAGTTTAGCATTTTCATAAGCTTCACTTCTCCATTCATCTAGAGAACTTAATTGCAACAACCTCTTATTACCGGCTAATTTAGGATCTTTATTTAGTTCTCTAACAGCCCAATAAGCTTTGTGCTCTAGTTCTAAAGGTAAATGACAAGCTTTTCCATAAACCATTTTATAAGGTGACATTCCCATAGGATTTTTATAAGCAGTTCTATAAGCCCATAGTGCTTCTTTCAATTTACCCCAATTCTTTCTAGATTTATTAACAGTCTTTCCTAAGATAGCTTTAATCTCTCTATTTGATAATTCTACTTGACCACTAGTTTGAGGGTGATAAGCGGAAGCAATTCTATGATTAATACCATACTTAGCAAGAGTTTTTCTAAAACCTCCATGAATAAAATGAGAACCTCCATCAGTCATAATATATCTAGGTACTCCAAATCTAGGAAATATAACATCTACAAGCATTTTTATAGAGGTCTCACCATCAGCACTCTTTGTAGGTATAGCTTCTACCCATTTAGTAACATAATCAACAGCGACAAGTATATGAGTGTTACCATCTGAAGAAGGGAAAGGACCCATGAAGTCGAATCCCCAACAATCGAATGGTTCAATAACAAGAGTATAATTCATAGGCATTTCATTGCGTCTAGAGATATTACCAACTCTTTGACATTCATCACAAGATAAAATAAATTTCCTTGCATCTTTGAAGAGTGTTGGCCAATAAAAACCTGATTGTAGAACCTTTTGCGCGGTTCTATCTCCAGCATGATGTCCTCCATAAACACTACCATGACATTTACTCAATATCTCCTGTTGTTCATATTCAGGAACACATCTTCGCATAATACCATCCACTCCTTCTTTATATAAGTGTGGGTCATCCCAAAAATAATGCCTCAAGTCATAAAAGAATTTCCTCCTTTGCTGAGCTGAAAAGGTTGGAGGCAAATACTTCGAAACAATAAAGTTAGCATAATCTGCATACCAAGGGCTCTCTCGCGAGCTCACCTTTATTACAGCCAATTGTTCATTTGGAAAACTATCATTAACAGGAACAGGATCATAAGCAATATTTTCCAATCTAGACAAATTATCAGCAACAGGATTATCAGCACCTTTCCTATCTATAATATGTAAATCAAATTCTTGCAAAAGAAGTACCCATCTAATAAGCCTTGGCTTAGCATCTTTCTTTGTCATAAGGTATCTAATTGCAGCATGATCAGTATGAATTGTAACTTTCGAATCAACAATATAGGGTCTAAACTTATCACAAGCAAAGACTACAGCTAACAATTCCTTTTCAGTTGTAGCATAATTTCTTTGAGCAGCATCAAGAGTCTTACTAGCATAATGAATAACATTTAATTTTTTATCTACCCGCTGTCCAAGAACAGCGCCTACAGCAAAATCACTAGCATCACACATAATTTCAAAAGGCAAATTCCAATCAGGAGGTTCAACTACAGGAGCAGTTGTTAAGGCTTTCTTTAGAGTTTCAAAAGCTTCCTTACAATCATCATCAAAAACAAAAGGTACATCTTTTTGAAGAAGATTAGTAAGAGGCTTTGAAATTTTAGAGAAATCTTTAATAAATCTCCTATAAAACCCAGCATGACCAAGAACACTACGAATACCTTTAACATCCCTCGGATAGGGCATCTTCTCAATTGCTTCAACTTTAGCTCTATCAACTTCAATACCTCTCTCGGAAATTTTATGTCCCAATACAATTCCTTCATTAACCATAAAGTGGCATTTCTCCCAATTAAGAACAAGGTTAGTTTCTTCACATCTCTGCAAAACTTTATCGAGGTTTCGCAAGCAATTATCAAAAGAATTCCCATAGACAGAAAAATCATCCATGAACACCTCTACAATACTTTCACAAAAACCATGAAAAATAGCAGACATGCATCTTTGAAAAGTAGCAGGAGCATTACATAAACCAAAAGGCATACGCCTATAAGCATAAGTTCCATAAGGACAAGTAAACGTGGTTTTCTCTTGATCTTTAGCTTTA